>JADZMA010000762.1:0-29961 GCA_020796225.1 Arion vulgaris | reverse complement strand
TTTTTTTTATTGTTCTCCTTATTATGTTTCTTCAGTATTAACTTTCTTGTTGATATTAATTGATATATAAATGTGGTCATATATCTCAAATGGTTTTTAATTTATGTGGTAAAGTTATGTTAATACCATATTTATTATACTCAAATGTTTGCCACAAGAAACAAAAAATCATATCACATTACAAACTATTGACTATTCCAGGATTGATTAAACTCAAACGCCAACTGGATGGACACTAACTTGGCTCTTTGGCTCTAGCACAGAGAAAGAGGTGAAAAGTGAGTCGCTTTCATTAAATGTTGAGTACAGTGCTTTGACCATTGCAACATAGTTTAGTAGCATTGAATCTCATTGATTATCATGGCTTAAAGATGGAAAATATGAGCCATTACTGTGTTCCTTTGAATGTTGACCCACTTTGAATCACAATTGTAGCATTCATATTTTGTAATGATAATTTCATTCCCTTCATATTTGTTATTAAATTTGAGTTTTTCTCGCAAAGATTTTCAGTAATCATGCTTCACTATACTATAAATAATATAAAACAGTAACCTGCTTGCTGTACAGCGAACTTTGTAGGGAGTTGTGAGTTATGCACTCTATCTGTACCAATAAGTGGAGTATGTATTTCCCACTTGAGACTGGTGTTTCTCCTGACAACTATTTATGATGGGCTAGTTTTCCAGAGTTTTAAAATCATATTCGAGAACCCTGTTTGGTTCAATATAGCAGATGTTGTGATGCCACAAGCTGAACAGTATTTTAATAAAGAGGAAGACATTGCAATGACCACCGCAAGGCATGTTAAAGATGAAAGGGTTGATTCATTTCAGAAGCGGTCTGTTATGAGATGGTGCTGTGGCAGGAAATGTTTACTTTCTATGGGCTTTAGATGTTAAAACACTTTTGTAACAGATGTTCAGCTGTCATTGTATCAGTACTGTGGTTGCAGTCATCAGAGGTTCCCTGTCTTACAAGTTGAACATGTGATATCTTAGTCTTTTGTCCCTTGTGTGAAGATATGGTGATTGCTAGCATCATCTATTAATCTCATAGTATGTGACCTTTTTCTAATGACCCTGTAATTTACCAACTGTTTACATAATTTTTATAAATTCTACTTGAGATTCAGTCTACAACAATTATGTTAAGATTTTACTGTATTCATTCACCTCTCTATTATGTAAGTTTGGTACCGTTTTCAAATAGGTGTAATAGTCCATCGATTCAAGTACCTGGGAACATCAGATGGCAGGTGTAAAACAGAATAGCTCAAGCAAAAGCAGCATTATAAAATGAAAAACACTATGCGGGAACTCACTACCAATGAAACTGCGAAAGCGAATACTCCAGTGCTATATTGATCCTATACTTCTGTATGGCAGCGAATCATGGACAGCGAACAAACAATCAATATGATCATTGGAAGCCACAGAGATGTGGTTTTACAGAAGAATGCTGGAAAATCCATGGACAGCAAAGAAAATAAATGAGGAGGTTTTAAATCAGGCCTGCACACAAAGAAACCTTATCAAAAGAATAAGAATCTGGCTATCAAGGTTCTTCAGGCATATAATGCGCAGAGAATGGTTTAGAATATTTGGTGACAATAGGTAACATTCAGGGAAGGAGAGATCGTGGAAGACAGAGGGAGAAGATGTTGGATGACCTGACATCATGGTTCAACACAAGATCGACGTCAGAACTGATTACATGCACCAAGCAGAGAGAGTTGTGAGGAGACATGATCGCCTGCACCGACAGGCATGGCACTTAATTCATTGAGTCACTTTATTGAATTCAGCAGAATATTTTATGCAGTAATACAATTTAATTCACAAGAAACGTTGTGATTTAGCGCAGAACATACTATGGGACGCAAGACCTATTGTCTCCTGAGACAAAGAGGCCAATGAATACAATTTAATTAATTTTTGTACCAGAATGTTTCTTTAACAAAAAAGACATGCACACATTTTTATGTACATGTACATCACAATTTTGTCTCCATATGAATGTGCATTTGATACTTTCTGTTTCTTTCAACACTTTTTAAAAAATTACTGTGTGGATAGAGACAATAGATTGGTTTTTAGTATAAACACACAAATCTTGTATCAGTAACAATTTTGTTCAGTTTAAACAATTTTTTATTTTAGAGTCATCTGCAAAAACTGAGCCTGCCTGGAAGAGTACGGGTAACCCAGGTCTCTTTGTTTGGCGCATTGAGGTTAGTGGTTAATATTAAGATAATTTCTATAAATTATGCACATGAAGTTTCTATGTTATACATCCTTATTTGACATCTTCTTTGACATCTTCTTCTGTGTTCTCACTAGATTGGGATTTCGGATTCTCTAATAAAGTCAGCCGCCTGCCTCAGATTATCAGCCACACCATACAGTTTGTCTTGGACGCTAGTGTTAATCCCTAAATTGTTAAGCAAAGATGCCGAGCCTAATCTAGTGAAGAAAGCAACTACAATGGAACATCTCCATTGCATGTTTCCAGAAGACAGCTAGATAAAAATTTACACAGATGGATCGACAATGGAGGCAACCATGAATGGTGGAGCAGGAGTGACATTACGCACTCCAGATGCTACTACTGTGTCTCTAGCGCCCCTTACTGGAAGAATATGTTCCAATTACAAAGCAGAACTCTTAGCCCTTCTGATGGCAGCACAGCACATGAATAAGCTGCAAGCACCTGCAGGCAAGATGGTATTTTCACAGACTCACTGTCAGCTATACAAGCCCTGAGGCTAAATTCGCTGACAGCACAGTACAAAACCTAAAAAGAGAACTTGCTCAGCTTTCAGAAAAGGCAGAAATTCACTTGCAGTGGATTCCATCTCACTGTGGCATTGCAGGCAATGAGAGTGCTGATGTCTTAGCTAAGGAGGGCAGTGCCAAAGAGCAAATTTATCAACCCTTGTCTTTTCAAGAGGTTAAAACCCTCAAACAGAGAAAATCTGCAGTAGACTGGAAGACAAACACTGGATATGATTATGGAAAAGACTCCTCAAAGACCTAAGCAGAACAGACCAGGTCATTATATTTCGACTACATACCGGACACTGCAGACTCAACAAACACTTTTATACTTACTTACTTAATCCCGTCATGCCTAGTGACACATGGGGCTTCAGAAAGGACTTTCCATGCTCTCCTGTCCTGTGCAACCTTCAGCGCAGAGCCCCACGTCAGAGATGCGGTGTCCAGTTCCTCTTCCATCATGCGCCCCATGTTGTCCGTGGTCTGCCTTTCTTTCTCTTTCCCTCTGGTGTCCAAGTGAGGCTATCCTTGCAGGCATTTCTTGTCTCATTCTCATAACATGTCCGAGCCATTTCCATCTTCTTTTTTTGAGTATGTCATTCATTGCCTCTTGTCTTGTGTCTTGGAGTAGTTGGTTATTGGATAGTTTTACTGGCCAAAAGATTCCCAAGATTCTGCGAGACAAGAGTGGTGGAAAACTGACAGCCTGCTAGTATCTCCTTGGTCATCCTCCAACACTCCGATCCGTAGAGCAAAACTGGCAAAACAATGCTTTATAGAGTTTAAGCTTTGTGGTCCTATTGTAGATTTTTGACTTCCATACTGGTTTCATTCTGGCAAAAGCGGTTCTGGCCTTACTCAGACGTGATTTTATATCTTCCTCTGTGCCACCATTTAGTGTCAGTACGCTACCAAGATATGTAAACTGCTCAACCCTTTCCAGTGTTTCATCTTCTAACATTACTGGTTGTTGGATTTCACTGTTTGTCATAATTTTTGTTTTTCCTGTGTTTGTTTTGAGGCCTACTGTCTTTGCTGTGAAGTATTGTACTTTTCTCTTGTATATGTTCATATTTGTGTGACACCAGGCTATATCGCCCTGCAAAGTCCAGGTCCTCAAGCATCTCGAAGGGGTCCATCTTATTCCTCTTGGTGCTTGTTGTTTTATGGCATTTTAGCACCCAGTCAATTGTAATACTAAACAAAAGAGAGGACATTACGCATCCCTGTCTTACACCAGATTTTACTGGGAATGTTTTGTTGGAATTCTTTAGGTTGCAGGAGAAATCTTTATAGAAGAGGGCTATGATGTTGACAAGTTTCTGCACGCCGATTGTCTCAGTATCTTCCATAGGCTGTCTCTGTGGACGCTGTCGAATGCCTTTTCAAAATCTATGAAGTTGATATATAGCCCTTTTGCCACTGCTACATTGTTCTAAAATGTTACGCAGGTAAATATGTGTTCATTTGTTCCTCTTCCTTTCCTAAATCCTGCTTGCTCCATTCGTAGACACTTGTCTACTGCTTCTGGTATTCGCATTATGACAATTTTGCAGAATATCTTACTTGGGATTGAAAGCAACGTGATTCCTCTCCAGTTATTGCAATCTGTTAGGTCTCCTTTCTTGGGGATTTCACCACAGTACCCCTAGTCCAATCCTTAGGCAATTCTTCTTCTCCCAGATATCTGCAAACAATGGCTCTAATATGTTTGCAGCTAAGATGGATCGATCTTGAAAGCTCTGCTGTCATTTCATCATTTCCGGTGCTTTGTTGTTTCTCAGGGATCCAATAGCTTTTACTATTTCTTGCTTTTCTGGCAATTTGAGGTTGATATCAATACCCCTGTGGGGCCAGTGGGATATCCGTGGATGTTCAGGATCAGGTCTGTTTAGCACATCTTCAAAGTGGGATGTCCATCTCATATCCTGCTCCTGCTCTGTTGTCAACAGTTGTCCTAGGCTGTTTCTGACTGGCATGTTATGGATGTGTCTTTTACCTCAGCATAATTGTTTGGTAATCTTGTACAGTGTGTGCAGATCATGTATTTTAGCAGCTTTTTCTGCTATTTCTGCTGTCTTTTCCATAAATTGTCTCTGGTCTGTTCTAGCACTTCTTTTTACCATTTTGTTTAGTTCTGTATATTCTTTTCTTGCCTTATCTTTTGACGTTCTGATCTAATGCTATTGATGAGATTTTTTTCTCCTTTCGCTTTTGGATGTATTCTAAGGTCTGGCCACTTATCCACTCTTTATGTTGTCCTTACTGGTTCCCAGTACACTACTGCTAACTATTTTATATGTGCCTTTGATCGCATTCCATTTTTCTTGGATACTTTCAGTTGGTGTTGTGTCTGACTGCTCTGACAGGATTTGAAATCTGTTTTTTAGTTCCACTATATTTTGTAGCAACTCTCTGTCTTTTAATAGGTTAACATTAAAGTATTCTGGTCTTGGCTTGTATATATGTTTTCTTGAGTTTGAGCCTGATCATGGCAACGACAAGGTGGTCGCTGCCCACATCAGCTCCTCTTTCACCTTTACATCAAGTAATGTCTTTCGCCATTTACTGCTGATCATAAAGTGGTCTATCTGGTTTTCATCTCTTCCATTTGGGGATATCCATGTGTACTTGTGTATGGTCCTGTGTGGAAACAATGTGCCTCTTATGATCAGTCTGTTTTCTAGAAAAAAATTGCTCAACATTTCTCCATTTTCATTTGCAGTGCCACATCCCTCTTTCCCATTATTGCTTTCTGTGTCTGTTATTGTTTCCAACTTTTGCGTTTAGGTCTCCCATTATGCACAAAACGTCCTGAGCTGGAACCTTGTCCACTATTTCCTGTAACCTTCATAAAATGTGTTTTTGTCCTCTTCTTCGGCTTCGTTAGTGGGTGCATAGCATTGAATGATAGTTAGCTTTCCTTGTTTCCCCTTAAATCGGCTTTAACAATCTTTCGTTAATCGGGTGCCACTCTAAGAGATGTTTATTCAATCCTTTCCTTATTATTAGTGCAACTCCTGCTGAATGATTCCCGCCGTCTCTTCCTGAGTATAAGATGGTTTCCCCTGTTCTAGTTGTCGCCTGTCCAAAGCCTGTCCATCTACTTTCGCTGACCCCTAGAATGTGTAATTTATAGTGTTGCATCTCTTTTACCACCTGTGATGTCTTTGTGGTCTCAAACATTGTTCTGACGTTCCAGAATCCTATTCTTTGTTTAGTTTTGACATCCAGCAGACTTGAATTCCCAGCGTGGTCTTCCTTGCGGCTTTCACCCATACTGTTCATGCTGACAGTGGTACTCTGTCTCAAGACCGCTGGGCATCGAGAGCATTTTTTTCCTTTTAGTTTCGTAACATTTTTCTTTTTATGGGGCAGAGTTGTTAGCACTGCGCCCAACCCCAACCTGGAGGACCAGGAGGCCACATTTAGTCTGACCTCTCACCTTGGACCTGTCCGGCATGGGTAACCCTTCCAGGAACAGAACGTTCCTGCCGGCATAGCTTCTGGATCATTGAGGCACGCAAGCCCCCCCCCACCACTACAAGGTAATGGCCTCATGGGGGAAAATTTCCTTCTGATGGCAGCACAGCACATGAATAAGCTGCAAGCACCTGCAGGCAAGATGGTATTTCTCACAGACTCACTGTCAGCTATACAAGCCCTGGAGGCTAAATTCGCTGACAGCACAGTACAAAACCTAAAAAGAGAACTTGCTCAGCTTTCAGAAAAGGCAGAAATTCACTTGCAGGGGATTCCATCTCACTGTGGCATTGCAGGCAATGAGAGTGCTGATGTCTTAGCTAAGGAGGGCAGTGCAAAAGAGCAAATTTACCAACCCTTGTCTTTTCAAGAGGTTAAAACCCCCATACAGAGAAAATCTGCAGTAGACTGGAAGACAAACACTGGATATGATTATGGAAAAGACTCCTCAAAGACCTAAGCAGAACAGACCAGGTCATTATATTTCGACCACATACCGGGCACTGCAGACTCAACAAACACTTTTATAGACTAGGAATAAGTCAAACAGCCTCTGCCAGTGTCAGCAGGCGGAACAGACACCAGAGCATATCCTGCAAGACTGTCCTCTCCTGGATGAGCTGAGAAGCAACATGTGGCCACACCCAGTTGACCTGAAAACTAAGCTTTGGGGAAACCTGACAGACCTGAAGCTGACTGCCCAGTTTGTGGTCCACAGTAAATTAGCGCATGACCAGAGATCGCTGAAGAAGAAGACGCTAGTGTAAGTGGGCCACCTCTTTCTTATCAAGTCTGCATACTGAGGACAGTTCTGTAGGATATAATTCCTATGATTTCTGCTCCCGCTTGTGCTCTAATTTCTTCCCGCAGTAAGTTTTAGCCACCCTCATGATGGTAGGTCTGACATTCTTACTGCATGGCTAAATCTTCGAGGCAGATTGGCGACCGTGAGAATCGTATCCCATTCCTCATTGTGGGGGGGTCGTTTCACCATGTTATGCACCTTATGGCCTGGTGCATCCATTTTCTGCAAGCATTTGTTTTGGGTTAGCATTCCTAATTTATCATCTTGAACTCTGAATTTATTTTGTTTACATACTCATTAAATGTCTAATATGGCGCCTCTTGCTTATTTTTGTGTGAAGGCTTTGCTTTCCTTACCATCAGTGCCCCTAGTCATTCAGGCGAGCCTTTACTCCACAGCTGCTTGTAATTTAGATTCTAATAAAGGATCAGGTTTTAAAAAATGATGAATATCTTTCTCTGATGTTGGTAACTAGCTTCCTTCGTATGTTTCCCTCTTTTAGAACACCATTAGTGTTTTCAGCAGCCCATTTTTGTTTTCTGGGAAAGCTGTCTGTCTGCTCATACTATTGCTTTTGTCTGAGCTTATATTTACCATCTGATTTTTGTCAGAGTTTCTTGGTAGTAAAATTTATGGACTTGGTTTAGCAACTCCCAAAGTAATGTACTTTGATGGTACATTCTGATGCAATTTGAAGTTTCAAGATGATCATGAAAACATATAGGTCTCTTACAAAAAATATTAGATGCTGCAAATATCTTTATATTGGTTATTTAGGTGTGTGGTGGGTTCTTATAATTATGTTTTATTGCACTTCTTCTGCTTGTACATAAAACCCATAAATAAGATTTTTTTCTTGTGCTGAAATATTAATTGATTGTTAATTGTTCTCATTTCAACAGAAATTTGAGGTGAAGGACTGGCCTAAGGAGTCTTATGGCGAGTTCTACAATGGAGATTCATACATTGTCTTGCATGTAAGCTGTTATACAATATCATCTGCTGGTAACTGATATGTTTATAGTGTAGCAGTTTTAAAAAAAAACTGATAGCTGATAGCTTAATCTCTTTCCACGCCGAGTTATTTTCTCAGTTTTTAAGCATTTACTTCAAAGAAGGTAAAAAAAAAAACATCCCAACTACTCGTCAATAAATAAACATATATATATTATTATATACTAAATTGAAGAAAACTGACAACCCAATAAAATAACAAGGTTGAAAAGTAGTATAAGTAAAACAGTAGAAGTAAAACTAGAAAGATTTCTTATAAGGGAAGCAACTCTATGGCGCAGTGTGCTGCTAATAGCATGCAACGGACTTCCGCAATGGTGCAGTGTGTGGCTTAAAGCGTGGAAAGAGTTAAACATTCTTACAACCTAGAAAATGTTTTCTTGGCATAAAGTCTGCAACCTAAAAAACATAATAAATAGTATTTTCTTTTATTTATTAACATGTTAAGAGCTATATTGTTTTCTAGAATTAAAAATGAATCGCATATCAAAACTATACGCTATGATCTTAATTTTTATTAAATGTTAAAATGTCTTTGTAATATTGTTCATTGTCTGCAAATGGTCTGGAGTTTGAATAGCATGTAAATTTGTTTCACTGTTGAGTTCACTGTTGACCAAACTAAACATATCTTTTTAAGTTCAATTAATGGCTTCAGAGCTTCTCTTTTTCTGCTAAAACTGCTCTAGTGAATGACAAGCATTTGCCTTCAGAGTCTACTAGTTAATTTCTACACTATATATGAAATAAGCATACAGAAATCTCGGCAGAACAAGTCTTTGATAAATGAGGCCAATGCAGAGTCAACCAGCACAGGAAAATGGTCTAGTTCGCTAAACGTTACCATGGATTCAACCTCAGCTGAATAACAAAACAAGGTTACTTCTTAGACCCCTGATACCTTGCAGCTACATTTAGAATATGCAAAACATGGACAGAAAAATTCCACAATTGTTTCACTGAAGACGGAATACATTCCTAACAGACGGGATAACCAGTATTGGGAAATTAACACATGTACACATCATACAGTTGATGGCTATTCTCAGACATCTTGCACAGAAGTGGACTGCCAATGTGGATCTTCACAAAATTCATGAAGGCAGCTTTATCTCTGTGCTCAGAATTTTGAGCATATGAAACTTATTGCAGAAGAAGAATATTAGATGTATTGAAAATTATGATAAAGCAGAATTTGAATAATAGGGAAAGTAGACGTACCAAACTGCAAATTCCTCAGTGCCCTACTAACTAATGACATGCAAAGTACAGATCATTGTCTCCAGACTTCAAGCAGGACATAGCAGACTGAGAAGTCAAAGGCTCAAAAACTTGAAGAAAGCTGGAAATTGTGTTGCAGTTTGATCTGTGATGATGATTACAGAAGAAAAAGTAGAACACAGTTCACTGAAGCTATTAGTGTTGGGGATCTAAGACTAACAGAAAGACGAGAAGAAGTCAGTTTTAGTTGTATGTTTTTTTAAATGTTATAATATTGTCAATATTTGTGCCAGAAACATCTAATTATTTTTTTGTGTGGTTCAGTCATATAAGGATAAAGACAGTGACCAGATCCTCCATGATGTTCATTTCTGGATTGGAAGCAATAGCTCACAGGCAAGTATGGCAATGTTTTTTTGTCCTGCTGTATGGTTAGGAAACAAAGCATATAACCAAGACTATGACATCCAGAATGTAAACATTTTTTAACAAATGTTTTCGATGTATACTCCATTCAGATATTCAGAAATGATAACAAGTACAGACTTGTGGAAGAGAACAAAAAGATAGAAATACATCTTAATATAAATAAAGAAAATAGTGATAAATGGACTCACTCTTAAGAAACAACCTCACCAGACATGCACTTTTTGGAACTAACATGAGAAGAACAGAGTGGAAAGATCATAAATACCTGACCAAGGACAGTAGAAAGAGATATTTAAGCCCCATGGACAAAACTAAAGACGTTGACTAGAAAAGAATTTGCTGGAGAGTGATGGTTGCAGCCCGTTGAATATATAAATTCATCATCGATTGCCATGTTCTTATCCAAAAAAAGTCACTGAACAACCAAAGGATGTTCCCCATATCCATCTTTAACATTATATCCTTACATCTGATCTTGTTTAGTAGTGTATTGTTTTTATATATTACCTATAATTCTATCATGCTCATATGTAAGGCTATCATTACTCTATTATAGTTCAGTACTGTATTACCTTTCATTGTTCTGTATGTTTTCTCCCCATGTTTTCATGTGGAGGGTAATATGTGACTACTATCCGAGAGCAGTAGTAGCACAGTTGCTGGGTGCACTTATTTTCTAGATGGGTGATCTTGGTTCACTGTCCGGTAAGAGTGGGATTTTTCTGACCACACATTCCTCTCAGGTCAACCCACTCTTAATTACAAACATCTGTGCCTTTAATAGATAAAGAAAATAAATATGCTTTCAGAAGTAGAGAAGAGAAGAAGATGCAAGAGGTGGGCTGTACAAAATATGTTTAGAAGAAAGACAAATAAACATGCCTGCAAGTATGTACACATTGTCTACAGGAACAGCTGAAGAGGAAAACAGCAAGCTAGTTTAGAAAATTCTTCAGAACTAGTTTACAATTGCCCTGATAAACAATCAACTCAATCTTTATTTTCCATACTGGAAGTTATGTAAGCTTAAATATTTGTATGATTTGTAAATAATACATTTCATTGTTATTTTGTAAACTTCCATTGCAGGATGAATATGGCACTGCAGCTTATAAAACTGTAGAGCTAGACACCTACTTGGATGATGTTCCAATACAGCATCGTGAATGTGAAGGTCATGAGAGTGACCTTTTCAAGTCCTACTTTCCCAAAGGAATTACGTATGTTTTCTTTTCCCGCAAATACTGTGTTTCATACCAATAATAACACAAATACTTCACTATAATTCACTCTAACCACAGTATATTTCTGCTGCTATAAAAATTTAGTGAATACTCAGTTACTATAATTATATAATTTTTAATAATGTTTGGGGAAGAAAGTTCTTTGTATATCTAAGCAGTATAATGACGGATGATATAAGAAATGAAATAAGAAGAAAATATAAATAGTTTAAAATATATTTAACATCATGAGAAAGAAATATTAACATCCAAGAAAATAACATGCAGAAAATGAGAATTATCAAGTGTTACATATACATAGCATTATTGTATATTACTACATCGAGCATGGGCGCCCATTATTATGCTTCATTGACACCTGCAAGCGTGATCTAACTTCATGCGGCATAGAAATAACACTGGGAGCGGCTGCCAAAGACAGGCAAGCATGGCGAGCGGCAGTGAGGGGCGACTCAAAAAGAAAAGAAGAAAAACAACATCACATGTGGAGGCAAAAGAGAACGCAGAGAGAACATCCCATGTATCGGCTCTAGTTTCCAGTTTTACCTGCAGCAACTGTGGCAAGGATTGTCACTCCAGAATAGACCATTACAGTCACAAGAAATGTTGTGATTCAGCACAGAACATACTACGGACGCAACACCTATTGTCTCCTGAGACAAAGAGGCCAATTATGATATTACTACAAAACGTCACAGCCTTGGACCAATCCAGCCAAAGTGCAGTAAGAGCTCAGAAAGTACATCAGCTATGGATACAGTCAAGACAGGATAGATACTGAAATTTTGGCTCTATACCCATTTATTTAACATCTACAAAGATAGAGTATCCAAAGAAACCTGCTGTAAAAAAATGTTGCAGAAACACCAGAAAATGCAGAACTTCACACACAAGAATTCAGAATAAATTAACTTTTGTTTGCAGATGATCAGTCTCTGCTATATAAAGGATCTCTCTCTTGCGATCGTTCTTAGGCCGTTTTTATCATTCGATTGTGATATATAAGCAGCCAAACATCAAGAGCGGATGTACATGCACAGCCTTCAGTACCTATTGGAGCTCAGGTGCTTATCCTTCGGTAGCGTGTTCGATTTCAACCAGCGTTTACTGGGTTTGTTCTCATTTAGCCTTTTTCTGTCCCCTAGCCAAAACTCCACAAGGCAGCAGGCTGCTATTTTCTTCAGGGCAGCCACCGAGACGACCTGCCCTCCCGGCTGATGAGCCATCTGCCCAGCTATACCCATCTTGTTAATGGACTGCTTGGTTTGCCTACTGTCCAGTCTTGTGTACGGTTTGTTCATAGCCTTTGATTGTCCTCAATCATAAAGGATCTAAAGGCAAAGGATTGACTTTAGTGCACCAGATTTTCCAATATAGCTTGGTCCCTCTCTGCAGAAATGGCATGCCACCTGCCGAGTGTATTAAACAAAGCACGAACTATGTAGATCCAGAAACAACTTAGGGACTATGGTAAAAATGTTCTTGTAAACAGAACGGTGCTGCGGCGTGGTCCGGATTGAAACTCACGGTCTAGCCATGAGACCCCCGCCTGCTATATAACAACAACAGCAGACTACAAGACCACATTAACAAGCTGAATTTCAAATGAGAATATATAATAGGAATACAAATCTGCCAAAAAAAAAAGAAGTATTGCAAGTCAGCAGAACTCCAGATTGTCTCAATAGACAGTTAAATCGGACATCTTTGAAGCAAGTTTAAAAGTTTAAATATTTCAGAAATATGGTAAATGAAAAGGGTCCATCAAGATTTTGTCATTTTTACAAATGAAAGCATGTGTAGCCTATTTGTTTTATTTGATATTTTAGCACATTAGAGGGAGGTTGTGCTACTGGATTCAGAAATGTAGCTCCTGAGCAGTATGAACCAAGATTGTTTCATTTTAATCGGGACAAGGCAGGTCAGTGTTACAGCCAGGAGGTATGATCATTTTGAACCTGGTTCTTTAGTGATTTTTCATACAAGACTGTTGTTGTACATTTATGTAACACTTTCTTGTTGATGTACACTTATGCAAGACCTTGTTGTTGTTGTTGTGCATTTATGTCAGACTTTGTTATCATTGTGCATTTATGTCAGACTTTGTTATCATTTTCCATTAATGAAGACTTTGCTGTTGTACATTTATGCAAGACTTTGTTGTTGTTGTACATTTATGTAAGACTTTATTGTGTACATTTATGCAAGACTTTATTGTGTACATTTATGCAAGACTTTGTTGTTGTTGTACATTTAGGCACAACTTTGTTGTTGTACATTTATGCAAGAGTTTGTTGTTGTTGTACATTTATGCACAACTTTGTTATAATTGTGCATTTATGTAAAACTTTTTTGTTGTACATTTATATTGCAATGATAATAATCACATGGTTCTCACTGAATTGCAATGATAATGATCCTATCAATAAATGGAGTATCACAAATGTTCACTGATATTTTTCTTCCAACATTCTAGCAAGGGAAGAATTGTAGAGTCAATTTTAAATATAACTAGTTGGTTTTATACTAGGATTGTTTATTGACATTTTAGATTCCCCGAGCTGCTTCACTGATTGATGAAGGGGATGTGTATATCCTTGATCTAGGACCCAAACTATATCAATACAATGGTTCAAAGTCCAACCCGATGGAAAGGACAAAAGTGAGTTTCCTCTTCTTTATATTTGCTTTTCTTGATCCATGTTTGATTCATTGTCATTTTTAAAAATTTTTACACAAATAGTCATGATTAATTCATAAATGCCCATTGTTTCAAATATGGCGAAACAGCAGAATCAGAGATATTTAACTGCTTAGTTGGGAAAGGAAACTGAATGCAGACAAACACTCTGGTGCTTTCTGCTGGGCAGAGAGAGAGAGATGACATGCTAACCAACTCTTCAAGGACGCAGTGAGTATGAAAATAACTGAGATGACTGCTACATGGAGTTTGAAGCATGTATGTGTTTGTCCACTGTGTAAGGATCTCGATCAGGAGTACTGAACTGAACTTAGTTCTTCAAGGAGCAAATAGAATGTTATTAATAAGCCATTCCTAACCGGCATCTGTCTCAGAGGCATGCAACTCCAGTGAACGAATGTTCAGTTCCTGAATATCAACTAGATATTAATAGCTCCCTATGAAATACTTTGCATGATTTTTTTTTTTTTTTAAAAGGGAAACCCCTTTTATACCTCGTGGTATATAGGTCAATACAGTGGTAGGCCTGTATTTTTCATTGACCGGGCCCGGGACACGATGGGTGATGTGGTCAGCATCATGCCGGACTTTGCATGATTGATCAGCAGAAAATCTGAAGAGATCTTGTAATTCTTTTGTTTTGCGATTTGGAGATTTGATGCATCCGTCGATGTTAAAAGAATATATTATTTTAACAACCAGAGTCAATTCAACCAGCAACAAATTTGTGGCAAGAATTCACATTTTGTTAACTAATTTAAAACATGTCCCAATTGAAGACACTGCATTCATAGATCTGTTGAACAACTTAAAAAGTTGTAACTGTAAAGTGAGATCATGTGGAGCACCTATTAATAAAGTCCATTGGCAATAATTCCAGAAAGCTCTTCAAATTCATCTTATGATCCTTCAAGTAAGCAACCACAACAAGTATTCCTCGAAGTATTATGTTAGCAAGAATGTTGTCATGTCTACATTCAAAGCTCAGAACAAAAATATTGAGACAATATACAATTTGTAAAATGTGGATCTCATCAAGCATTTCCAATCGATGTGAGCAAGACATGAGAATTACCATAGGAACTGACATTGTCCCATGAGTCAAAGTGATGCTGGTATAAAGGGTCTAAAGGCGAAGGATTTACTTCATTGCACATTGTTTCCACATGGCTTCGCCTTTTAGCAGAAATGGCATGTCACCTGCTGATGTTGTTGCACAAAGCTCAAACTCCATAGCTCCAGCAACAATCCTAAGGATCTCATGAAAAAATTGTACCAGTGACTGCCTGGATTTGAACCCACATTCTTCATAATGACAGAAAAATGTCTTTACCACTTCACCATAGAGACCCTGATGCTGTTATACAACACTGAAATCAACAAGAGGTCCTGTGAATGGTACAATCTACTATATCACAGAATCCCTTTGACCACATTTCTTCAGAACTCAAATGTAACGATATGACATTCGACAGCAGACATTAATTTTGATATTAACATTATTAAATTGATACATTAACCCCACAACTAGCATGCATTTATAAGAAAGGGCAGTTTCAGTTCAAGAAAAGTTTGATTGATCATCAAATATGTTTATATTGTTGTCTATATACATATTATCTATAGCTTGTAATTATACCCGAGGCCATGCAGTACATTGTCAATATCAAAGGTCAACGGAGATGCTTCATCTGAAGTCTTGGAGGGATTCAACTCAAAAATGTGAGTCTGTTTGCTTTAGTAAAGTTTGTGGTTAGTAAAAACTTGTATTCAGATTTTTGCTTGTAGTTTGTCGAACAGTTTTACTGAAAAACTTATAGTTAGACATTTTCAGTTTACTCTGGGGAGTCTACCATATCCATTAGTTGTGTGTCATACCTATTTCTGACATTGCATATCCATCTGACTGTTTTTATATCAATCTGAGTCTTATCTTGATTGATCAGTTATTCAGTTATATGAGGACTATCGTCATAGCACTCTGGTAAGTCCATAGGTTCTCCGATCATGCCTCAACACTTCCAACAGTCCAACAAATCAGTTCGATGTTGATTAATCAGTCATTTCCATATTTGGTATGCTGTTATTTTTTAGCTGTACCATTGTCGACACACATCTTCAATCTGTCAGCATGTGGATCTACAACCCTAAAACTCCTCTGTTCGAAAAACTCTCTCAATGCATTAAGAGTGTCAGTTTGGTCCATTACAGTATCCTCTTATATCGTAACTGTGCCAATCAATCTACCAGTACCCTGACTCCGACAAGCCCAAGAACAAAAATGAAGGTCATTTCTCTGGTCCCAATCTGTGCCCGTACGTCTATCCAGCATCATCTCATGATTTCTGCTTTGACTTTACGAATCCTACTCGAGTAGCTGTGTATGAAAACAATAGAGTAGTTATGAGATGCCAGTCACTTGATAGAGACTTACATTAGTTATAGTAGCTATACCTGTGACATCAGTATTAGATTTGATCTCAGCATATTTCATGAAGATTCAACATATCAATCTTGCACTCAACAATCACATGTTATCTCATACACTGTCTTACATTTAGATTTAAAAAATGTAATGACAATGATTGCAGTTGTAACACAATCTTTCCTTCCAGCATGAATTCTACCAAAAACTGAATAAACAGGTTGATGATCCTTCTTTTGATGATGATGGCATTCCAGACAAAAAGCTGCTCAGGTAGTTATAGTTTCAGCACAAAGTACCTAATTTTTCCTGTTAATTTTTCAAACAAATTTGCAATAAAGATATAAAAATGTGGCATTTTTAGGCAGATCAAGGTTGGTGTGTACGCACTTCTTAAACGATGAAAAGTGTATATTTTTGTTCTGACATATTCAGATTTCTTACAAGACCATATATGTCTGTTCAGACAAGCTTAGATTTCTGTGAAAAACGTAGATTTTGTTCAGACATACTATATTGCTTCAATATAGCGTCATCGATTGTAAGTTGCACTATCAAATCTCAGCACTACCAACAGAAAAAAACATTGATTATAAATTTAAATAAATAAATACTAAAATTCAATTTGCTACCAACAATAGACAATATTTATAAATTCATCTCTTCCTTCTAATTTTTCTGAGCCGTCAATATCTGAATAATATTAGACTACTTCTAAGGCAACATAAGCAGATTACCAACAGACAGTGCATCTCAAAGAGTAATGCTACTCACACAGTGGATACCAACAAAAGGTCATCCATGCAAATTTAAAACCCTCTGAAATAACAGAGGTGGTAAAAAACACTATTTATGAAGCACATACAAAAGCCAGTTCTAGAAATCTCTTCTTATCCTGACACTGGGAGGCAAAACAGGATTAGAGAACACAACGACTTCACTTTTAGAGTCTGATTTTTCTGAGCTTTAATTGATAACTATTTATGTTCGTGCAACTTCATAGTGCCATTTTTTAAAATCAAATAAATGAAATTTAGTAATTCCACTTCTTATGTGCTTTCTAATATACAAACGAAACTTACTAGTTGTGAATGAGAGCACTAAACTATCATGAAATAACTGTGGTTGCACATTTTGAAAACACATGAAATCACCTACTCCACTTTATTCTTCAATGAAATTGTAGAATGCAGTAACAAGCAAGCTTTAGGGTTCAGAGAAGAAAGTAGAACAAATGGTACTGTGAACTGAGAATATAAAAATTATTTTAAAATGTACTTGTAAATCATCATCACTGCTAATATGCACACTATTTTAAAGACAATTACATGGTTAGAACAATGAGTCTTGGAAGTGTTCATATTCAGAATGTTGAGAAAAACAAAGATATATCTTGTTAGACCTACTTAAATTTCTCTCCATCATCTTTCCCCAATTTGCTAAGATTAAATTTTGATTGGTTGAAAAAAACATATATTCCTCTTGTCTATGAATGTCATGGATTTGAATCCGACCAAGTTGTTCTGTGCCTTTTTCTAGAGACCCCTAGGATTGTTGCCAGAGCTATGGAGTTCATACTTTGTGTAATATTCTTGGCAGATGAGTTCTCTATTTCTGCAGAGGGGAAACCCTGCACATATGGGAAAACCTGGCGCAATGAAGTCAACCTTCGCTTTAGACCCTTGGATATATTTCTCTCTTCTTCAATTTTCTCATGTTATCAAGTCAAAATGTTCCTTTGATGAGTTTCCAAGATGTGAGTCACACTATAGACACACAAATAAAAGAAAATTTCACCAATCAATTCTACTATCTGATAATGTTGAGGACAATGATACTATTGTATATACTAACGGTTCTGTATTCCATTGGAAGAAATTATGTTGATGATATTCAGCTAGAATGCGGACTGGGATTATCACAGAGCTGAACTTCTAGAATGACAGATCTCATCTTGGTTTATTGTTCTCCACTCCTAGTGGAGCATAAGGCCTCAACAGTTGTTTGCCACTTTTCCCGGTCTCTGGTTGTTTTCTTTATGGCCTATCAGGATAGTGGAGCATCCTTCAGTTCCTCAAGAAGACTTCATCTCCAGGTCTGTTTAGGACATCCCCTTTTCCAAGACAGAGTTTGTGCAGCTTAAATATTATGTTTGGTGAGACATGATTTCTTGTTACTTTTACTGAATATAGCAGCAGAATGGTAATCAATTCTTACACTTACCATCATAGGGTAAACACTGATACAGCCCAATCAAATGTTGTTAAGGAGGGACACTTTAGCCGTGCTGATCTGAAATCTGATGTAAGCATTCTCACATATTAACTTTCCTTCGATTTGTATTTTTGTTTGTGTTTTTCATAACTTGTCTGAATGCCAGTTGGTATGTTTCTCCTGTATTCTCCATGTTCAGATATGTATCAACTACATCTCTTTTGAGATGAAGACCTAGCTCTAAAAATGTGCAACAATCAGGAGACTATGTTTATTTATTACATTTATGAGACAGCACAGAGTTAGATAAAGCCATTTATGAGACAGAGACAATACAGAGACAGATAAAGCTATTTATTGGCAAAACACGAATTACAAAGTACTGTAGTTTTACAAATTACAAAAAAAATGACAAAATACAGCAACGTTTCGACCAACAAGGCCTTTATCAAGCAAACGAACAAACAGGAGTTAATCAAATAGTTTTACTGCAGTTCCATATATATATACTGAAAGCTATTTATGAGACTACAGAAATTGTATAAAGCTATTTATGAGAAAATAGATAGAAATGGTATAAAGCTATTTATGAAATAGTACTTACAGATTATATATAGCTATTTATGAGGCAGTACATAGAGATGCAGGAATGACTTCATTGCACCAGGTTATCCCTATATGGCTCTGCCCCTTTTTGCAGAAATGTACGTACCTGCTAGGAGTACTGCAATGAACTACGTAGCTCCAATAACAATCTTTGGAGTCTCCGGGAAAAAATGCACCGTTGAACTGAACAGTGTGGTCAAGATTTGATCCCACAGCCTTTAAAATGCAAGGCAAATGGCGAATACTTACCTACAGAGACCCACCCCATCAGAAAGTCGATGCATATTACCAGCTCAATAGAAAATAAAAAAGCAAGTCAAAATCTTCAGTCTTTGCAAAGGTTACAACAAATTGAGTTAGCATTTGTTCAACAAACTAAAGATAAAATCTTCTAAAGACTGTAATTGTGACATGTGAGCAACTGAACATATTTTATTTAATGACATTCAATATTATATATTTTTCACTAGTTCATTTTTATAATATTTTGTTCCTGTTTGTTGTACCTCCAGGATGTTTTCATATGCGATTCTGGTGAAGTTATCTTTGTCTGGATTGGAAATAAAGCATCACCTTCTGAGAAGAAAAATGGCCTTCCTTATGCAAAATGTAGGTTTTAATGACCTTTGTCATCCACAAATTAATATTATCTCAAGTCATCTCTCAGGAAGTTTGCTGCATAAAATGTCATTTCCTAAACCTGTTTAATTCTTTCAAAATATTCTTAATCTCAAAAGCTTGCATTTTCAAATTTATTTTATCTAAAAAAATTTAAAGACCAGGCCTACTTTATATGCTAAAGAGATAAAAAGTTGCTGGGCTCAAATAGAGGAAGTTTTTTTACAGCTGATGACATGGGGATCAAACATGATGCCTACAGATTCTACCATTATTGATTGAAGCACCCAAATGTCAGCATGGAAAGTCACAAATGATAATGGAAAAAGAATATTTTACTACCAAAATCCTGCAATCAGTGGGTCTAAATTGAAACAAGGTTCTAACGGCGAAAGATTGACTTCAATGCACCCAGTTTCCCCATATGGCTCTGACCCTCTTGACAGAAATGGCAAGTTACCTGACAATAAAGTTTCCTTGCTTTTTATTATGGGAAAAAGTAACTAATTTTATTCTAATGTTCAATAAACTTGTTACTAAAATACTTTCCATAGATTTCATAAATATGAATACATCATTTCTAATTCATTGAAACTGTATCATTGACAGAACTATCTGAGAGGCAGTGGTTCCCCTGGGGATCCATCACAGTTGTGGGGAAGATCAGAAATGCCTCCAGTTCGAAACAGCCCTTGCTGCCTAATTCATTGACAGAGTTATACTGCAAGTGAAATTCAGTACAAGCACACAATCACTTGCAGGATACAAGTTAACAGAGAACCAAGACCTGTTAAATCAGTTTAGTGTTTTTGTTGTCAGTAATTTTGTTAGTTCTCATGGAATTTGTTTTCTTTACATTCGAAGCTTAACATCCTTGAATTTAATGTTACACAAGTATCTACACTTGTAAATAATAATATAAAAAGGGATCACGTTTAAAGATAGCTGACATTACTATTATTTCAGTTAAACAGACTTAGTATGTAGAAGAAATAGACTACCAAGTTCAATAGTACAGGCAAATGATCTAAAATAATTTAAGAAATATGCATTAGAAACAAGTGCAACTGTTAAGAAGTATAGTTAGAGGAATAAGACAAAGGATGTGATCTGTAACCAGATATGTTGAATGAAAGATCTCAAAGAAATGAAACAGATAGAAAAGTTTCTATGAAGAATGACAGTAGTAGACATAGATCAACAACTTTTATATGTAATTATTAGTGCTATATTAGAACATATACTGAATTTTAAGTGTTGTTTTTGTTTCTCTCCTGTGCATATATCATATAAATTAGTAATGTTCACAAGTCAAACAAAAGAACTTTGTACAGATTTCTTAAAGAAGGTAATTTTTGGCCAACAATTTGATACTTTTTCTGAAATTTTCTTGCACTTACAAACCTGTTAAGTGAGTGTGGTTATGTTGGTTATTGGTTACTAAACTGACGTCATTGCACTCCGGCAGACCCATAGGTGCTCAGTCTCCCCAACAGATATCGAAGAGTATGCATACTGATGGTTCCTGTGGCTCGCTGATTAAACACACCTCTCACTCTGCCTCTCAGGCATCCAGTTCGATTTGAACAACAGGTAACTCCAAACTGCTTAAATCGCTTGATTGATTCAAAATCGATTTTAGTGTCCTCATCCAACAGAGAGTCGCAAGAACCGAAGAATATCCCCTTATCCATCTTCAACTCCCAACAATCGATGCTGTTGATGCAAGCCTGTCCGCTCTCATTACCGTAAACACCTGCATGCCCAGGACAGTATATCCACGTAATCCACTGGAGGTTAGAAACTCTTAGACTTCTATATAAAGTGAGTGTATCCTTTATAAGATCTTATATAGAAATTAACAGGGCATTGCAAGAACTATTAAAGCCATCAATAACTACATTAAAACACTTATTTGATTCCGTACATACCGTCGTTTTAAAGATGTGGTCGGTTTATCACAGATGTTTCATCTTTTGAAAGATTCTAATTGTTGCTTTTCCATTACTTTCCATTCCTATTTTACATTAACTGCAAACTAGGTAAAAGTAAAGTGTAAACGATTACGGATACATATCATCGCTACTTATTGTTTTTTATTATTACATTTATGTTTAGTACTTGAATTCTTTTTGATCTGCTTCACAATAATTTTACTTTAAATATTTAAACATACTACACATACCACAGAATATTATTACCTGATGTAAACATGTAAGATTAAACATGTTTATACCATTCAGCACAAAATAATATTACCACTCTTTAGGACTCGTTGTTAATGAGTATTTTTTCATTTGATATATTAGCTTTACTTTTCTTGTTCTATTCACATGGTGCTTTGATTGCTTGCTCAAAATATATATGTGTATTTATTTATATATACAATTTACAAAGTGTATACTTCAATAAGATTCACACTCAAATTACTTTGAGAATTTAAAATAGTAAATCACGAATAAAAAGTACTGTACTTTACAAAAACAATAATACACAGATGAATTTAAATATAGTGGAACTATTGCAGAATTTATAAATTAATACACTACTGTGAATGAGTACTTGACCTTGCGAAGAAATTTAAAGTCATGATAGAAAAAATTCTTGTTTGCCAGAACTTTCAGCATAAATCTTCTGATATTGACTGAGTGTTGAAGAGTTTATCCTGAATGATATGCCTCTTTTTGTAACCTTTACCAATTTAAAAACAAAAACAGTATCCATATATGAATGTTGTTACATTCTAGAAGTCATACCGATATTCTTCCAGTCAGTGAATTTTATTTTTTTGTATTTGTTTGTCGATGTGCTCTTTATAAATATAGATCTTTATTATTCCAGTTTAACCTGTATTGAATCTGTGAATAATCTATATTTGACCAACTTCCATAAAGATATTTCATTTCCGAAGAGAACAGATACTCATTATTTGATGAGGAGAATCACACTGCCAGCTGAAACTGCTGCTGCTGTTAGTTATACTAAGACATCAGAATTTACTTCGAAACAGTTGATCAATAATATGTGATGTAAAAAAGGAATCAGAATAATATACAAAGCAGTCAAATTTTTTAATATATACCGCAGATGTGTGCTATCAACTTTACGATACGTATCAGAATGCTGGAGTATGACAGAACAAGACATGTTCAAACTCCACCTTCCATCCTACTTGTCTGAAAGATCTTACGCATGTTCTGGTCAAATACTCAGCAAGAGAATATGAGCACCATCATCCAAAAGAGACGCTGGAGATGGATCAGACATGTGATACAGATAGAGACTAACGCTGTCACAAAAACTGCACGGAGATGGACACCAAAGGATAAACAAAAACAACAATGAACAAACTCTGTAGCACAGATGAAGGTTCCTGATGTAATTTTTTGAGGGCAGTAAAATTTGTAGGAATTTTATTATCATTTTTATTTAATTTGCTCGGATAGCGGCTTTCCAGCCTACTCTTGATCTATTTTCAACTGCAAATGATTCTTTTGCATGCTCAACTTGAACATGGGACCATCTCACCTACAATGAGAAAAAAATAGCTTTATCACTTCATGTGTAAATGAACAGAACACTTTTGAAGCAAGAAGCGACCACCATGACAGAGACCTGGATGAATCCGAGTGAGACCTGATGAATGATCAGTTTCATAGCTTTCATAGTCATTATTGACTATAGAATAATCTGAAGGAATATCCGGTGTGTACAGTACAGCGATGTCTAACAAAATGTATTGGATGAGTTATAGTAGAAATTTTGGCAGTTTTTAAAGAAAAGATGTACATGCAGCATATAACAATACTCTATTCTGTCTATTTTTGAATCTCTGTAATAACCATTTAACACTTTCCGCACGCATTTTTCAACAAAGTCTGGCCCAGTGCCACGCTATTTTTCGGTATGATCAGTTTTCAGAGTGACAATTTCAAAAATCGTAAAAAATAAACAAATAAACTTAGGACTTTTAAACTATGGAATAGTGTTCATATGTTATGAGCTACTAACCTGTCTATATGTGGAATCTATTCTTTATAATCCACAAGCTATTGTAGTAACTGATATCCCATACCTATCCACAGTATGATATTCCATCGTTCAGGTGTCCGTCATCTACTCTTGACCTCTGGAAATGTCTGCCACCAATCTATAAACATCGCACGTGAATCACAGTTCAAATTCATATCACATTCAGAGTTCGCTTTAACACTATCACCGCTAAAAAGAGTCATTTTGGACATCACTATTCATCAGCTACGACGTCCATTTTGAAAATTTTTGTTTACTTACTTAAAAAACGCAAAAAAACGGACTTATACCACGCTACCGCATGTATGTTAGATCCGCATTTTGGAGAGCCCCCGAACAATACGAAGTAGTACGTCACGGAACCCGCTTTTGTCAAGCGATACCCTGTTTAAAAGACATCGCCGACGCACATGCCCGCCGACTTTTTGTCGGGCGGGGCAGTGAAAGGAGTTGTACTTCGCCGACTTTGTCGCAGTGGCAGTGAAAGTATTAAAGGCTTTATTGCCTCAATGGTTTTCTTTTATACGTTAGATCTAGAATGTGATACCATGTTTACTGTCTTTAATTTCAAGTAATATGTAGTGCCTTTCAATAAACAATTATACATATTTGCTGTAGTGTGTGTGAATTTGTTATAAGGTAATTAAGGGAAAAAATTTTGGACGTGTGGTAAAGTTATGAAGAGGGTTTTAAAGCAGAAGGATTTATTTATTGCACGGATTTTACCCCATATGTTCGCCCCTCTCCACAGACATGGCACGCCACCTGCCGAGAGTATTGCACGTAGCACGAATTATGTAGCCCCTGCAACAATTCTAGGTTCTCTGAAAAACACACTTATGAACAGGACGGCTTGGCCTGGATTCAAACCCATGACCTACTAGCATGGCAAGGGCTTAACCAGAGACCCTGATGTATATCAATGGAGGTTTCAACTTTCTTGCAACAAGACAATGAAATCACTTGGATGGATGGAGTTATTGTTTACTGAACCTATAGGTGATCAGTCTCCCCCAGCAGATGTTGAATGGTATGCACATGGATGGTTCCAGTGGTTTTCTGGTTCCGTTCTCATTCTCATTCCGTCTCTCAGGCATCTAATTCAACTTATACAAAGTGTAGTTTCCAACTTTTAAAATCTACGATAGGTTCAACATCTTCTTTGAGTTCGTTTACTTACTAATTTTTAATCACTCTATGTGAAATGTTTGATCTTTGCCAAGAACGTGTATACATTGCACATTGGTTTGGTAGGCCCTAAACACAGACTTCTAAGGTTTAGAACATGTGCATCCGATTTCAGCCAAACCTCCTTAGTCGCTTTTTACGACATGCATGGCAGGTAACGGTGGTTCTATTCTTTACACCCCAAATTTGGGCCCGTAACCACTGGTGGGTTCAACATCAATTTCAGTATCCTTGTCCAGCAGGGATCAAGAGACAGAAAAACATCGGATGGAGTTACAATTTGGGGTTAAATTGCATGTTATTTAAGACAACAATAACATAAATCATTTGTTACACAATGAAATCTCTCAACAAAGTGTATGTACAATACATTTTATTTCAAGCTACCAGATACATTGTGAGTGGGTTTTTAGACATAAATTTTGACTTTTAAATGACATGCATGGTAGGCTTGTCATAAACTTTCGCTGAGATGCACACAGACTACAGAAAATGTCCCCCTTGACTTCATATCAAGAATACAACGATCAAACCAAAAAGACAACAGCAGACAAATTGATAACAACAATTAGACAGTAATGTTTATTTTGATACTCTCAGCACACTACATTGTTGAAATATTTTCTCACTCTCATTACATGAACAGATTTTCTATGCAAACATTGTATTAAACCTATTCAGCCCAGTTGTGCATACAATGTTTTGATGAGTCTAACCTGAAACACAACATTCTTCCAGTCCAAGTTTTATCATAACTTGGAAACTCTATCAATGATAAGTAGCTAATCAGTGATTTTGTATAGATTAACTCTACAAAAAAAGTTTTGTATATTGTGGAAATATTTCTACACTATCTTTTATCATTCTGTTAATGAAAAAAATAAGTAGAAAATGCACAAGATTTAATGGTGTCGTATCTAAAATATTCTTCATATTAAGTTTTGCTTTTTAATAACATTTCACATTAAAATACTAAGTTTTAAAATGTGATTTTACAGTACAATTAATCTTTCTGTATTTTATTTACTTTAAATATTTTACAAATATTTATATAGCATGAAAGAATAAGTAGTTGTAAGTCTTTGCTTGGCTGTTCAAGTTGAAAATCAAATGGATCATAAAGGGTTAACACAGAGTAGTAGGCAATGCAAAGTTACAATCTGGTTATATTTAAATTAGTCATATGTTTTGTCAAACTACAGACTTTTGATTCAAGTGTTTTAGATGGGAAGAAACAGTAGGCTGAAACACAGCATACACTACCATCTAGGGGTTAACACACTCCTTCCTGTATAAACTTACCATGCCAACTATTGTGTAATCTACATACAAAAATCACTTTACTAACTTTCACAAAGATACCATTAAAACCAGGTCATAAAAACAAGGAACTTTTACTGCCAACAATCTGTTCATCTAAACTGAAAACAGATCAATACTTTAACAATAAATAATGCATTCAACTTTTTAAAACGGTACCTTCTCCCATCTGACATTCCAAATTTAAATGCTAAAATAAAATGGTAATTGAAAGAAACAGCGAGAGAGACGGAGAAAGAGAAGATAAAAAGTGCAATAAATAAAAACTGATGTAATGATGTGTGGACAAAGTCAAACATATGGACATCATAATATGAAACTTTTATTAGCATGAACAATTATATAATCTAGAATAGTAGTGTGCTCATTCCTCCCATTTCACTCTGTTCCTTGACAAAGTATTCAAAGTACTGATATATAATCGTCACAGCCAACAGAATTCCAGTTCCATCACTAATGGCACCTTGAAACAAATGGAACGACAAAAAAATGCATGTTATATTTGTTTACCAACTGTTAAGAATACACAGAGAAAGTAATTTTGAAGATGGCAATGTTAATTTTGTTTTACTATGAAAGGTTTTCATTAAAAAGTTGCAGTAGCATAACAGGTAATATCCTAGAAGGAATTTTTCCAGGGCAGCGGCTTCCTGACCTGCCCCCTGCAAACATCTCGATTTTGAACTGTCACTGGTGCTTTTACATGCTCAACTTGAACGTTTTATCATTCATCTCCAAAAGGACTAGGAGCTCGATCTCACCTACACTGGGAGCTCTGTAAAAGTATCCTGATGGCTCCACAAGGGAACGAACCTATACCTTTGTAACTAGAGAGGAGCACCTACCTGTATGTTACAGACTCCCAATTCTCATTGGGCTTGAGAATCGCGCTTTAAAATTTAAAAACATCAGCTTGCAAAACGACTTGAGCAGATTTTGACATGTTCAAATTCTGGAAATGTCTAGTTGATTATGCAAGAAACCAAAATCAGTCCGCTGCTGCTAAGAACTAAAGCAGTTGAATGCTTTTTTTTTTTTTTTAGATAATAGCAATTTATGTACTTGTCATTGAGTAAATCTAGTGCACCAATGTACAGCTAGTGGTAAAGTTGATAGACAAGTGTAGGCAGCTGAAAATGGGTACGAATTGGGGGGAAAAAAAACAACCCAGGAATCGTCAGATATACTGTATAAATGATCTGATAATGATATTTTAATTAGTTTAGCTCCTATTTGTGCACCTTAACTCTTTCCTAATAGGTTATTACCTCATTTTACACAATTCAAGGGACGAAAAAAGAGAATAACTGCTTGTTAATAAATAAACATTATATATATATATATATATATTAATATATCTTATATACTAATTTGAAGAAAATTGTACAACCTATTAGAATAACAAGGTTAAAAAGTAGTAGAAGTAAAATAGAAGTAAAACTAGAAAGACTTGTAATAGGAAAACAACTCAATGGCAGTGTACATGAATGGCGTTCAACAGGAATACACTGTGGCGCAGTGTGCAGCGATTGGCGTGGAAAGAGTTAAGTGTATAAACTTTTGAGCAAACAATTTTTTTAATTTCAAAGGGTTCAGAAACAAATTTCAGTAAGTGTTATGGAAATCAAAAAGGAGGAGGAGGGAAATAACTGTACACTAACCTGCCAATTAATATGTAAGAGATACACATACAAAGATTATTGGTAAAAATGTAACAATCTCAATCTAACTAGATTACTCTAATGAAAATTACAACCAGATTAAAAATACAAATGACAAGAGAAGCTTTCAGTGCACTAGTAAACAGGATGGACTTAATACTAAGATAAAGGTCTTTAAAAATGTTCTAGCTGTGCTCTGTTAGACTCTTAGTAGAACAAGAAGAAAAACAACAACAAAATACGTGAATAAATAGGTGTTTGCACAGAATAATATAGCTAAAATGGTATGATAAGTCTACTAATGATGGTTATTGGTTACTAAACTGACGTCTATTGCACTGGCAGACCATAGGTGCTCAGTCTCCCAACAGATATCGAAGAGTATGCATACTGATGGTTCCTGCTCTGATTAAACACACCTCTCACTCTGCCTCTCAGGCATCCAGTTCGACTGAACAACGGATAACTCAAACTGCTTAAATCGCTTCAACATCATTTTAGTGTCCTCATCCAACAGAGAGTCAGCGAAGACCGTAAGAATATCCCCTTATCCATCTTCAACTCCCAACAATCGATGCTGTTGATGCAAACCTGTCCGCTCTCTCATTACCGTAAACACCCGCATGCCCAGGACAGTATATCCACGTAAGCCGCTGGAGGTTAGAAACTTCATAAACAACATCCACTCATACCGAAACCTGCCCTTCTGGATCTTGTGAAGCATCGACTGAGAGTCAGATACAACAACTGCTCCAGTAAAGTCTCAGAAATCCAATGGAGGCAGCAGTAATGCCTCAAACTCCATCTTCATACTAGAAGTAGTTGTCCTGATGCCCTATCTCGCTCTGCAACAACCCTACCATGCGTATTAGCCAAGAAACCCCAGCGGATTTCTACCACGTTGAACCGACTCCATCGGTATATACAACATCATTACTAATGATGAATTCATGGAAAGAACAAAATACTAGTGGAATGACAGGTTAATAAAAAATGCTGACAATGTATAAGAAATAGATTAAAATCAAATGATAGAGACAAGACTGTTAGTTCCTGAATCCACAGGAAATAAAATACACTAAGAAGAGTGGGAAACTTTAAAGTTACTTGGAAGATATGGAAATGTTAACACAATATATAAGAATCTTATTCTTCATGCGTCTCACTAGATTGGGATTTTGGATTCTCTAATAAAGACAGCCGTCTGTCTCAGATTATCAGCCACGCCATACAGTTTGTCTTGGACGCTAGTATAAGTGGGTCACCTCTTTCTTCTCAAGTCTGCATACTGGGGCAGTTTGAGGATATAACCAATGATTTCTGCTTCCGTTGGTGCCGACCTCTTCCCACAGTAAGTTTTGGCCACCCTAGTGATGGTAGGTATGACATTCTTACTCCGTGGCCAAATCTCCGAGGCAGTAAGGGTTATTGTGACGGCGTTGCACCATGTTATACGCCTACGGCCTGGTGCATCCATTTTCTGCAAGCATTTGTTTCGGTTAGCAGTCCTCAGCGGACATGTGCATCCATTTCAGCCAAACCTTCTTAGTCACCTCTTACGACATGCATGGGAGGTAACAGTGGTTCTATTCTTTACACCCCAATTTGGGCCCCAGTAACCACTGGGCGATGTATAAGAATGGTGTATATTGTTGAAGACCAGAAGAAGTATCAAGGATTATTATAAGTTTCTTGATCAGAAGAAGCTTATAATATGAGCAAAGACAAGCAGTATAGTAACTAATCTTTAGTTAGCAAATATTCAAGAGAAACAAGTCTACAATAAATAATTTAAGAAATTTATAAAATATAAGTGTACCTAAGAAATCAGCCAGAACGGAGAGCGCTCCAATACATAGTCCGCCAAAAGCAGCAGCTGTTGGGATGTAACGGTTGAGTTCTTTAATCATGGACTTTCACGATGACCCTCATGACCATCTGCTGTTCTTTCAGTTGCTTAGCAACCTGTAAAGTGGATATATGTGTCACTGTTAAGTTTCTGGAGTTCAGCAATTTGTAAGTCATTAAAAAAATTTTGTTTGCAGTTTTCATAAATAATACACAACTGAACTTGAGTATAATACATTAGTTCAAGTAAGTTTTCTTGTCCAATGTATAACTCTACTTACACATTTCTTTACTTTACAAAAAACAGAATCAGTATAAGTTGCATTAGAAGTTAGAAAATAATATTTTAGAAACTGTGGTGCACCAACAGAT
>JADZMA010000761.1:0-30004 GCA_020796225.1 Arion vulgaris | reverse complement strand
GTTTATAGTTGTACAATAATGTACTAGTTTATATTTGTACAATCATGTGTACTAGTTTATAGTTGTACAATAATGTGTACTAGTTTATAATTGTACAATAATGTGTACTAGTTTATAGTTGTACAATAATGTGTACTAGTTTATAGTTGTACAATAATGTGTATTAGTTTATAATTGTAAAGTAATATGTATCTTACATATATTCCATCTAGGATATAGTTGTACAATAATGTATCTTACATATATTCCCATCTAGGATATAGTTGTAAAGTAATATGTGTCTTGCATTTCCCATCTAGGATATTGTTGTAAAGTAATATGTATCTTACATATATATTTCCCATCTAGGATATTGTTGTAAAGTAATATGTATCTTACATATATATTTCCCATCTAGGATATTGTTGTAAAGTAATATGTATCTTACATATATATTTCCCATCTAGGATATTGTTGTAAAGTAATATGTATCTTACATATATATTTCCCATCTAGGATATTGTTGTAAAGTAATATGTATCTTACATATATATTTCCCATCTAGGATATTGTTGTAAAGTAATATGTATCTTACATATATTCCATCTAGGATATTGTTGTAAAGTAATATGTATCTTGCATATATTCCCATCTAGGATATAGTTGTAAAGTAATATGTGTCTTGCATTTCCCATCTAGGATATTGTTGTAAAGTAATATGTATCTTACATATATATTTCCCATCTAGGATATTGTTGTAAAGTAATATGTATCTTACATATATATTTCCCATCTAGGATATTGTTGTAAAGTAATATGTATCTTACATATATATTCCCCATCTAGGATATTGTTGTAAAGTAATATGTATCTTACATATATATTTCCCATCTAGGATATTGTTGTAAAGTAATATGTATCTTACATATATATTTCCCATCTAGGATATTGTTGTGTTTGCATATGAAAGTGATGATGAAATCTCCACAAGTTTGACAGGAACAAGACGTTACATTGCCACCAGTCTGGATGTATTCTGGTGTTACTACATGTAAGTATGACTAGCAGCAGCACATTACATGCCAAATCCAATCTTCACTTTATTGATATCTTACTCTTAATATGTTCACATTATGTCAATCTGATTGTCTGATGTCTGTCTTGATGTGATTGTCTGATGTCTTTCTTTATGTGATTGTCTGATGTCTTTCTTTATGTGATTGTCTGATGTCTTTCTTTATGTGATTGTCTGATGTCTTTCTTGATGTGATTGTCTGATGTCTTTCTTGATGTGATTGTCTGATGTCTTTCTTGATGTGATTGTCTGATGTCTTTCTTGATGTGATTGTCTGATGTCTTTCTTGATGTGATTGTCTGATGTCTTTCTTGATGTGATTGTCTGATGTCTTTCTTGATGTGATTGTCTGATGTCTTTCTTGATGTGATTGTCTGATGTCTTTCTTGATGTGATTGTCTGATGTCTTTCTTGATGTGATTGTCTGATGTCTTTCTTTATGTGATTGTCTGATGTCTTTCTTTATGTGATTGTCTGATGTCTTTCTTTATGTGATTGTCTGATGTCTTTATTTATGTGATTGTCTGATGTCTGTCTTGATGTGATTGTCTGATGTCTTTCTTGATGTGATTGTCTGATGTCTTTCTTGATGTGATTGTCTGATGTCTTTCTTGATGTGATTGTCTGATGTCTGTCTTGATGTGATTGTCTGATGTCTTTCTTGATGTGATTGTCTGATGTCTTTCTTGATGTGATTGTCTGATGTCTTTCTTGATGTGATTGTCTGATGTCTTTCTTGATGTGATTGTCTGATGTCTTTCTTGATGTGATTGTCTGATGTCTTTCTTGATGTGATTGTCTGATGTCTTTCTTGATGTGATTGTCTGATGTCTGTCTTGATGTGATTGTCTGATGTCTTTCTTGATGTGATTGTCTGATGTCTTTCTTGATGTGATTGTCTGATGTCTTTCTTGATGTGATTGTCTGATGTCTTTCTTGATGTGATTGTCTGATGTCTTTCTTTATGTGATTGTCTGATGTCTTTCTTGATGTGATTGTCTGATGTCTTTCTTGATGTGATTGTCTGATGTCTGTCTTGATGTGATTGTCTGATGTCTTTCTTGATGTGATTGTCTGATGTCTTTCTTGATGTGATTGTCTGATGTCTTTCTTGATGTGATTGTCTGATGTCTTTCTTGATGTGATTGTCTGATGTCTTTCTTGATGTGATTGTCTGATGTCTTTCTTGATGTGATTGTCTGATGTCTTTCTTGATGTGATTGTCTGATGTCTTTCTTTATGTGATTGTCTGATGTCTTTCTTTATGTGATTGTCTGATGTCTTTCTTTATGTGATTGTCTGATGTCTTTCTTTATGTGATTGTCTGATGTCTGTCTTGATGTGATTGTCTGATGTCTTTCTTGATGTGATTGTCTGATGTCTTTCTTGATGTGATTGTCTGATGTCTTTCTTGATGTGATTGTCTGATGTCTGTCTTGATGTGATTGTCTGATGTCTTTCTTGATGTGATTGTCTGATGTCTTTCTTTATGTGATTGTCTGATGTCTTTCTTGATGTGATTGTCTGATGTCTGTCTTGATGTGATTGTCTGATGTCTTTCTTGATGTGATTGTCTGATGTCTTTCTTTATGTGATTGTCTGATGTCTTTCTTGATGTGATTGTCTGATATCTTTCTTGATGTGATTGTCTGATGTCTTTCTTTATGTGATTGTCTGATGTCTTTCTTTATGTGATTGTCTGATGTCTTTCTTTATGTGATTGTCTGATGTCTTTCTTTATGTGATTGTCTGATGTCTTTCTTATGTGATTGTCTGATGTCTTTCTTGATGTGATTGTCTGATGTCTTTCTTGATGTGATTGTCTGATGTCTTTCTTTATGTGATTGTCTGATGTCTTTCTTGATGTGATTGTCTGATATCTTTCTTTATGTGATTGTCTGATGTCTTTCTTGATGTGATTGTCTGATATCTTTCTTGATGTGATTGTCTGATGTCTTTCTTTATGTGATTGTCTGATGTCTTTCTTGATGTGATTGTCTGATGTCTTTCTTTATGTGATTGTCTGATGTCTTTCTTTATGTGATTGTCTGATGTCTTTATTTATGTGATTGTCTGATGTCTTTCTTTATGTGATTGTCTGATGTCTTTCTTTATGTGATTGTCTGATGTCTTTCTTGATGTGATTGTCTGATGTCTTTCTGATGTGATTGTCTGATGTTCTTTCTTGATGTGATTGTCTGATGTCTTTCTTGATGTGATTGTCTGATGTCTTTCTTGATGTGATTGTCTGATGTCTTTCTTTATGTGATTGTCTGATGTCTTTCTTGATGTGATTGTCTGATGTCTTTCTTGATGTGATTGTCTGATGTCTTTCTTGATGTGATTGTCTGATGTCTTTCTTGATGTGATTGTCTGATGTCTTTCTTGATGTGATTGTCTGATGTCTTTCTTGATGTGATTGTCTGATGTCTTTCTTTATGTGATTGTCTGATGTCTTTCTTTATGTGATTGTCTGATGTCTTTCTTGATGTGATTGTCTGATGTCTTTCTTGATGTGATTGTCTGATGTCTTTCTTTATGTGATTGTCTGATGTCTGTCTTGATGTGATTGTCTGATGTCTTTCTTTATGTGATTGTCTGATGTCTTTCTTGATGTGATTGTCTGATGTCTTTCTTTATGTGATTGTCTGATGTCTTTCTTGATGTGATTGTCTGATGTCTTTATTGATGTGATTGTCTGATGTCTTTCTTGATGTGATTGTCTGATGTCTTTCTTTATGTGATTGTCTGATGTCTTTCTTTATGTGATTGTCTGATGTCTTTCTTTATGTGATTGTCTGATGTCTTTCTTGATGTGATTGTCTGATGTCTTTCTTTATGTGATTGTCTGATGTCTTTCTTTATGTGATTGTCTGATGTCTTTCTTGATGTGATTGTCTGATGTCTTTCTTGATGTGATTGTCTGATGTCTTTCTTGATGTGATTGTCTGATGTCTTTCTTGATGTGATTGTCTGATGTCTTTCTTGATGTGATTGTCTGATGTCTTTCTTTATGTGATTGTCTGATGTCTTTCTTTATGTGATTGTCTGATGTCTTTCTTGATGTGATTGTCTGATGTCTTTCTTTATGTGATTGTCTGATGTCTTTCTTATGGATTGTCTGATGTCTTTCTTGATGTGATTGTCTGATGTCTGTCTTTATGTGATTGTCTGATGTCTTTCTTTATGTGATTGTCTGATATCTTTCTTTATGTGATTGTCTGATGTCTTTCTTGATGTGATTGTCTGATGTCTTTCTTGATGTGATTGTCTGATGTCTTTCTTTATGTGATTGTCTGATGTCTTTCTTTATGTGATTGTCTGATGTCTTTCTTTATGTGATTGTCTGATGTCTTTCTTGATGTGATTGTCTGATGTCTTTCTTTATGTGATTGTCTGATGTCTTTCTTGATGTGATTGTCTGATGTCTTTCTTGATGTGATTGTCTGATGTCTTTCTTTATGTGATTGTCTGATGTCTTTCTTTATGTGATTGTCTGATGTCTTTCTTTATGTGATTGTCTGATGTCTTTCTTTATGTGATTGTCTGATGTCTTTCTTTGGTGATTGTCTGATGTCTTTCTTTATGTGATTGTCTGATGTCTTTCTTTATGTGATTGTCTGATGTCTTTCTTTATGTGATTGTCTGATGTCTTTCTTATGTGATTGTCTGATGTCTTTCTTGATGTGATTGTCTGATGTCTTTCTTTATGTGATTGTCTGATGTCTTCTTGATGATTGTCTATGTCTTTCTTTATGTGATTGTCTGATGTCTTTCTTTATGTGATTGTCTGATGTCTTTCTTTATGTGATTGTCTGATGTCTTTCTTTATGTGATTGTCTGATGTCTTTCTTTATGTGATTGTCTGATGTCTTTCTTTATGTGATTGTCTGATGTCTTTCTTATGTGATTGTCTGATGTCTTTCTTTATGTGATTGTCTGATGTCTTTCTTTATGTGATTGTCTGATGTCTTTCTTATGTGATTGTCTGATGTCTTTCTTTATGTGATTGTCTGATGTCTTTCTTTATGTGATTGTCTGATGTCTTTCTTTATGTGATTGTCTGATGTCTTTCTTTATGTGATTGTCTGATGTCTTTCTTTATGTGATTGTCTGATGTCTTTCTTTAGTGATTGTCTGATGTCTTTCTTATGTGATTGTCTGATGTCTTTTTTATGTGATTGTCTGATGTCTTTCTTTATGTGATTGTCTGATGTCTTTCTTTATGTGATTGTCTGATGTCTTTCTTTATGTGATTGTCTGATGTCTTTCTTTATGTGATTGTCTGATGTCTTTCTTTATGTGATTGTCTGATGTCTTTCTTTATGTGATTGTCTGATGTCTTTCTTAGTGATTGTCTGATGTCTTTCTTTATGTGATTGTCTGATGTCTTTCTTTATGTGATTGTCTGATGTCTTTCTTTATGTGATTGTCTGATGTCTTTCTTATGTGATTGTCTGATGTCTTTCTTGATGTGATTGTCTGATGTCTTTCTTGATGTGATTGTCTGATGTCTTTCTTTATGTGATTGTCTGATGTCTTTCTTGATGTGATTGTCTGATGTCTTTCTTTATGTGATTGTCTGATGTCTTTCTTTATGTGATTGTCTGATGTCTTTCTTTATGTGATTGTCTGATGTCTTTCTTATGTGATTGTCTGATGTCTTTCTTTATGTGATTGTCTGATGTCTTTCTTTTGCGTGATTGTCTGATGTCTTCTTTATGTGATTGTCTGATGTCTTTCTTTATGTGATTGTCTGATGTCTTTCTTTATGTGATTGTCTGATGTCTTTCTTTATGTGATTGTCTGATGTCTTTCTTTATGTGATTGTCTGATGTCTTTCTTTATGTGATTGTCTGATGTCTTTCTTTATGTTATTGTCTGATGTCTTTCTTTATGTGATTGTCTGATGTCTTTCTTTATGTGATTGTCTGATGTCTTTCTTTTCGTGATTGTCTGATGTCTTTCTTTATGTGATTGTCTGATGTCTTTCTTTAGTGATTGTCTGATGTTCTTTTGTGATTGTCTGATGTCTTTCTTTATGTGATTGTCTGATGTCTTTCTTATGTGATTGTCTGATGTCTTTCTTTATGTGATTGTTCGATGTCTTTCTTTATGTGATTGTCTGATGTCTTTCTTATGTGATTGTCTGATGTCTTTCTTTATGTGATTGTCTGATGTCTTTCTTTATGTGATTGTCTGATGTCTTTCTTATGTGATTGTCTGATGTCTTTCTTTATGTGATTGTCTGATGTCTTTCTTTATGTGATTGTCTGATGTCTTTCTTTATGTGATTGTCTGATGTCTTTCTTTATGTGATTGTCTGATGTCTTTCTTTATGTGATTGTCTGATGTCTTTCTTGATGTGATTGTCTGATGTCTTTCTTTATGTGATTGTCTGATGTCTTTCTTTATGTGATTGTCTGATGTCTTTCTTTATGTGATTGTCTGATGTCTTTCTTTATGTGATTGTCTGATGTCTTTCTTTATGTGATTGTCTGATGTCTTTCTTTATGTGATTGTCTGATGTCTTTCTTTATGTGATTGTCTGATGTCTTTCTTTATGTGATTGTCTGATGTCTTTCTTTAGTGATTGTCTGATGTCTTTCTTTATGGATTGTCTGATGTCTTTCTTTATGTGATTGTCTGATGTCTTTCTTTATGTGATTGTCTGATGTCTTTCTTAGTGATTGTCTGATGTCTTTCTTTATGTGATTGTCTGATGTCTTTCTTTATGTGATTGTCTGATGTCTTTCTTTATGTGATTGTCTGATGTCTTTCTTATGTGATTGTCTGATGTCTTTCTTTATGTGATTGTCGATGTCTTCTTTATGTGATTCTGATGTCTTTCTATGTGATTGTCGATGTCTTTCTTTATGTGATTGTCTGATGTCTTTCTTTATGTGATTGTCTGATGTCTTTCTATGTGATTGTCTGATGTCTTTCTTGATGGATTGTCTGATGTCTTTCTTGATGTGATTGTCTGATGTCTTTCTTGATGTGATTGTCTGATGTCTTTCTTTATGTGATTGTCTGATGTCTTTCTTGATGTGATTGTCTGATGTCTTTCTTGATGTGATTGTCTGATGTCTTTCTTGATGTGATTGTCTGATGTCTTCTTTTGTGATTGTCTGATGTCTTTCTTTATGTGATTGTCTGATGTCTTTCTTTATGTGATTGTCTGATGTCTTTCTTTATGTGATTGTCTGATGTCTTTCTTATGTGATTGTCTGATGTCTTTCTTGATGTGATTGTCTGATGTCTTTTCATGTGATTGTCTGATGTCTTCTTGATGTGATTGTCTGATGTCTTTCTGATGTGATTGTCTGATGTCTTTCTTTGATGTGATTGTCTGATGTCTTTCTTATGTGATTGTCTGATGTCTTTCTTTATGTGATTGTCTGATGTCTTTCTTATGTGATTGTCTGATGTCTTTCTTTGATGTGATTGTCTGATGTCTTTCTTGATGTGATTGTCTGATGTCTTTCTTTATGTGATTGTCTGATGTCTTTCTTTATGTGATTGTCTGATGTCTTTCTTTATGTGATTGTCTGATGTCTTTCTTATGTGATTGTCTGATGTCTTTCTTTGATGTGATTGTCTGATGTCTTTCTTTGATGCATGTGATTGTCTGATGTCTTTCTTGATGTGATTGTCTGATGTCTTTCTTTATGTGATTGTCTGATGTCTTTCTTTATGTGATTGTCTGATGTCTTTCTTATGTGATTGTCTGATGTCTTTCTTTAGTGATTGTCTGATGTCTTTCTTTATGTGATTGTCTGATGTCTTTCTTTATGTGATTGTCTGATGTCTTTCTTTATGTGATTGTCTGATGTCTTTCTTTATGTGATTGTCTGATGTCTTTCTTTATGTGATTGTCTGATGTCTTTCTTTATGTGATTGTCTGATGTCTTTCTTTATGTGATTGTCTGATGTCTTTCTTTATGTGATTGTCTGATGTCTTTCTTGATGTGATTGTCTGATGTCTTTCTTTATGTGATTGTCTGATGTCTTTCTTGATGTGATTGTCTGATGTCTTTCTTTATGTGATTGTCTGATGTCTTTCTTTATGTGATTGTCTGATGTCTTTCTTTATGTGATTGTCTGATGTCTTTCTTTATGTGATTGTCTGATGTCTTTCTTTATGTGATTGTCTGATGTCTTTCTTTATGTGATTGTCTGATGTCTTTCTTTATGTGATTGTCTGATGTCTTTCTTTATGTGATTGTCTGATGTCTTTATTTATGTGATTGTCTGATGTCTTTCTTTATGTGATTGTCTGATGTCTTTCTTTATGTGATTGTCTGATGTCTTTATTTATGTGATTGTCTGATGTCTTTCTTGATGTGATTGTCTGATGTCTTTCTTTATGTGATTGTCTGATGTCTTTCTTGATGTGATTGTCTGATGTCTTTCTTTATGTGATTGTCTGATGTCTTTCTTATGTGATTGTCTGATGTCTTTCTTGTGATTGTCTGATGTCTTTCTTTATGTGATTGTCTGATGTCTTTCTTTATGTGATTGTCTGATGTCTTTCTTTATGTGATTGTCTGATGTCTTTCTTTATGTGATTGTCTGATGTCTTTCTTTATGTGATTGTCTGATGTCTTTCTTTATGTGATTGTCTGATGTCTTTCTTTATGTGATTGTCTGATGTCTTTCTTTATGTGATTGTCTGATGTCTTTCTTTATGTGATTGTCTGATGTCTTTCTTGATGTGATTGTATGATGTCTTTCTTATGTGATTGTCTGATGTCTTTCTTTATGTGATTGGGTATCATTTTATGTTGAATCAGATTCTTCACAATTATTGGCCTATGATTCCTCCCTTTCATTGGCCATGATTCCTCCCTTCATTGCTGTCATTTGGTCATGTTTCATTGGAATTGTCTCATTTTTCATTACTCAGTTTGACTAACTTTTCATTTGCTCAGTTTGGCAAACTTTTTATTGCTCAGTATCACCAACTTTTCATTGTTCAGTATCGCTTTAAATTTTTATTGTTCATTATCGCTAACTTTTTATTGCCTACATTTTTATTAATCATGATTGTCTCAATGATTGGTCATGATTATCTTAGTTTTAAATCCTCATTAATTTTTTGTTTAATGAATCTCTCATTTTTGATTAGTAAGATTATCTCATTTTGTATTTCTTTTGATTTCCTCGCTGGGCTTTAGTCATGAAATCTCTTACTATGGATCTATATTACAAGTACGCTCTGAAGTCAGAGTAAGACTTACCTGAATAGCAAGGTGCACAAGTCATAAGGAAAGTAAGACTTCATGCAAAAATCGGCATGAAATTCAAATTGGTCTAAAGTCGAAGAATTGACTTTATTGAACCGGATTTTACCCTTACGGCTCGCTCCTCTCAACAGAAATGGAACACCACCTACCGAGAGTATAAAGCATAAACTCCATGGAACGCCACCTACCGAGAGTATAAAGCATAAACTCCATGGAACCCCACCTACCGAGAGTATAAAGCATCAACTCCATGGAACCCCACCTACCGAGAGTATAAAGCATCAACTCCATAGCTCAGGTAACACTCCTAGGGGTCTCTGACAAGGAAATGTGAACAGCACGGTTCGGATTTGAATACACAACCTTGGGAACACACGGCAAAGGCTTAATTACCTAACCACAATGCTATAGTAGACCACATGATTACACTTGAATTTATAACAGGTGAATGGGGGATAGTCATGAATCACTTATTTTGATTGGTTAACCCTTGTATTTAAGTTGATCATGAAGAGTTAATTCTATTTATTTGTGTCTTCTATGTCATTGTCATACATATTGAAACTGGTCATCTATGTGCGTCATACATATTGTAACTGTGTCTCTCATCTGTGTCGTTGTCATACATACTGAAACTGTGTCACTCATCTATGCCGTCGTCATACATACTGAAACTGTGTCACTCATCTATGTTGTTGTCATACATACTGAAACTGTGTCTCTCATCTATGCCGTCGTCATACATATTGAAACTGTGTCTCATCTATGCCGCGTCATACATATTGAAACTGTGTCTCTCATCTATGTTGTTGTCATACATACTGAAACTGTGTCTCTCATCTATGCCGTCGTCATACATACTGAAACTGTGTCACTCATCTATGCCGCATGTCATACATACTGAAACTGTGTCACTCATCTATGCCAGTCGCATACATACTGAAACTGTGTCTCTCATCTATGTTGTTGTCATACATACTGAAACTGTGTCTCTCATCTATGTTGTTGTCATACATACTGAAACTGTGTCTCTCATCTATGCCGCGCTCATACATATTGAAACTGTGTCATCTATGCCGCGTCATACATATTGAAACTGTGTCATCTATGCCGTCCATACATATTGAAACTGTGTCATCTATGTCGCGTCATACATATTGAAACTGTGTCTCTCATCTATGTTGTTGTCATACATACTGAAACTGTGTCACTCATCTATGCGCGCCCTACATACTGAAACTGTGTCTCTCATCTATGCCGCCATACATATTGAAACTGTGTCACTCATCTATGTCAGTGCTCATACATACTGAAACTGTGTCTCTCATCTATGTTGTTGTCATACATACTGAAACTGTGTCTCTCATCTATGCCGTCGTCATACATATTGAAACTGTGTCATCTATGCTCGCATACATATTGAAACTGTGTCATCTATGCCGTCATACATATTGAAACTGTGTCATCTATGTCGTCGCATACATACTGAAACTGTGTCTCCATCTATGTCGCGCCATACATACTGAAACTGTGTCATCTATGCCGCTCATACATACTGAAACTGTGTCACCATCTATGCCGCGCATACATACTGAAACTGTGTCACTCATCTATGCCGTCGCATACATACTGAAACTGTGTCTCTCATCTATGCCGCGCATACATATTGAAACTGTGTCTCTCATCTATGTCGCATACATACTGAAACTGTGTCTCTCATCTATGTCGTCGCCATACATACTGAAACTGTGTCACTCATCTATGTTGTTGTCATACATACTGAAACTGTGTCTCTCATCTATGCCGTCGTCATACATACTGAAACTGTGTCTCTCATCTATGCGCCGCATACATACTGAAACTGTGTCACTCATCTATGTTGTTGTCATACATACTGAAACTGTGTCACTCATCTATGCCGTCGTCATACATACTGAAACTGTGTCACTCATCTATGCCGTCGTCATACATACTGAAACTGTGTCACTCATCTATGCCGTCGTCATACATACTGAAACTGTGTCCCATCTATGTTGTTGTTATACATACTGAAACTGTGTCCTATCTTGTCCGCCCATACATACTGAAACTGTGTCTCCATCTAGCCGTCATACATATTTAAACTGTGTCCTCATCTATGCGCGCATACATACTGAAACTGTGTCTCTCATCATGTTTGCCATACTATTTAAACTGTGTCATCTATGTCAGCCATACATACTTGAAACGTGTCACCATCTGCGTCAAATACTGAAACTGGTCTTTATTAGGGGCCATACTTGAACTGTGCTCACTATGAATCATACTGAAATGTGTCATCATCTTTTTTAGCATCATCCCGAACTGGTCACAATGTTTTGCCGTTCGCCATCATACTGGAAAAGTGCACCTATCTATTTCAGCCAACTGGACCTGCAGGCCCTCCTATGAATCCCTACCGGGAAAGGGGATCCAAACGTGGAGGGGCAGTCATTCGTTTTCTGATCCCTCGTGCGGTAGCATACGCTTGGACGGTGAGTCCATACGCTGGACGGTGCAGTCCATAGCTGGACGGTGCAGTCCATAGCTGGACGGTGCAGTCCATACGCTGGGCGGTGCAGTCCATACGCTGAAGGTGAGTCCATACGCTGGACGGTGCAGTCCATACGCCCGACGGTGCAGTCCATACGCTGGGCGGTGCAGTCCATACGCTGGACGGTGAGTCCATACGCTGGAGCAGTCCATACGCGGGCGGGCAGTCATACGCTGGACGGTGCAGTCCATACGCTGGACGGTGCAGTCCATACGCTGGACGGTGCAGTCCATACGTGACGGAGCATACGCTGGAGGTGCAGTTCCCTACCTGGCGGTGCAGTCCATACGCTTTGGGGGTGCAGTTCATACGCTGGACGGTGCAGTCCCTACGCTGGGGGTGAGTCCATACGCTGGAGGGGCAGTTCCCTACGCTGGGCGGTGCAGTCCATACGCTGGACGGTGCAGTCCATACGCTGGACGGTGCAGTCCATAGCTGATGGTGCAGTCCATACCTGCGGTGCAGCCAAGCCGATTGAATCCAACCTGGAAAACCAAAACCAAAACCTTGAAAGAGCCACCTTGGGTTGGGGGCCATTTGCACGGAGCCATTGGAACAGAGCCACTTTGCACGGAACCATAGCCGGAAAATTGCAAAGCCACTGTACGGAGAACCAGCCAGAAAAACCACAACCGGAACACAAAACACAGAGAACACTTAGACACAGAGAACCACTTAGACACAGAGAACCACTTAGACACAGAGAACCACTTTGACACAGAGAACCACTTAGACACAGAGAACCACTTAGACACAGAGAACCACTTAGCACAGAGAAACCACTTAGACAGAGAACCCCTTAGACACAGAGAACCACTTTAGACACAGAGAACCACTTAGACACAGAGAACACTTAGACACAGAGAACCACTTAGCACAGAGAACACTTAGACACAGAGAACCACTTAGACACAGAGAACCACTTAGACACAGAGAACCACTTAGAACAGAGAACCACTTAGACACAGAGAACCACTTAGACACAGAGAAGCACTTAGACACAGAGAACCACTTAGAAAAGAGAACCACCAGACACAGAGAACCACTTAGACACAGAGAACCACTTAGTCACAGAGAACCACTTAGACACAGAGAACCACTTAGACACAGAGAACCACTTAGACACAGAGAACCCCTTAGACACAGAGAACCACTTAGACACAGAGAACCACTTAGACAAGAGAACCCCTTGCACAGAGAAAACCCCTTAGACACAGAGAACCACTTAGACACAGAGAACCACTTCGACACAGAGAACCACTTAGACACAGAGAACCACTTAGACACAGAGAACCCCTTAGACACAGAGAACCACTTAGCACAGAGAACACTTAGACACAGAGAACACTTAGACACAGAAACCACTTAGACACAGAGAACCACTTAGCACAGAGAACCACTTAGACACAGAGAACCACTTAGACACAGAGAACCAATTAGACACAGAGGGAAACCCCTTAGACACAGAGAACACTTAGACACAGAGAACACTTAGACACAGGAACCACTTAGCACAGAGAACCACTTAGACACAGAGAACCACTTAGACACAGAAACCACTTAGACACAGAGAACCACTTAGACACAGAGAACCACTTAGACACAGAGAACCACTTAGACACAGGAACCACTTAGACACAGAGAACCACTTTTGACACAGAGAACCACTTAGACACAGAGAACCACTTGGGACATTAACAGGAACCACTTAGCACAGAGAAACTTCTAGACACAGAGAACCACTTAGACACAAAAACCACTTAGACACAGAGAACCACTTAGACACAGAGAACCACTAGACACAAAAGAACACTTAGACACAGGAACCACTTAGACACAGAGAACCACTTAGGGCACAGAGAACCACTTAGCACAGAGAACCACTTAGACACAGAGAACCACTTAGACACAGAGAACCACTTAGACACAGAGGGAAACCCCTTTAGACACAGAGAACCACTTAGACAAGAACCACTTAGACACAGAGAACACTTAGACACAGAGAACCACTAGACCCGAGAACCACTTAGACACAGAGAACCACTTAGACACAGAGAACCACTTAGACACAGAGAACCACTTAGTCACAGAGAACCACTTAGACACAGAGAACCACTTAGACACAGAGAACCACTTAGACACAGAGAACCAATTAGACACAGAGAACCACTTAGACACAGAGAACCACTTAGACACAGAGAACCCCTTAGACACAGAGAACCACTTAGCACAAAAGAACCACTTAGACACAGAGAACCACCCTTTGACACAGAAACCACTTAGACACAGAGAACCACTTAGACACAGAGAAAACCCCTGACACAGAGAACCACTTAGACACAGAGAACCACTTAGACACAGAGAACCACTTAGACACAGAGAACCACTTCCTTAGACACAGGAACACTTAGACACAGAGAACACTAGACACAGAGAACCATTAGACAACAGAGAACCACTTAGACACAGAGAACCACTTAGACACAGAAACCACTTAGACACAGAGAACCACTTAGACACAGAGAACCACTTAGACACAGTGAACCACTTAGACACAGAGAACCACTTAGACACAGAGAACCACTTAGACACAGAGAACACTTAGACACAGAGAACCACTTAGACACAGGAACCACTTAGACACAGAGAACCACTTAGACACAGAGAACCACTTAGACACAGAGAACTACTTAGCACAGAGAACCACTTAGACACAGAGAACCACTTAGACACAGAGAACCACTTAGACAAGAGAACTACTTAGACACAGGAACCACTTAGACACAGAGAACCACTTAGACACAGAGAACCACTTAGGACACAGAGAACCACTTAGACACAGAGAACCACTTAGACACAGAGAACCACTTAGACACAGAGAACCACTTAGACACAGAGAACCACTTAGACACAGGAACCACTTAGCACAGAGAACCACTTAGACACAGAGAACCACTTAGACACAGAGAACCACTTAGACACAGAGAACCACTTAGACACAGAGAACCACTTAGACACAGAGAACCACTTAGACACAGAGAACCACTTAGACACAGGAACCACTTAGACACAGAGAACCACTTAGACACAGAGAACCACTTAGACACAGAGAACCACTTAGACACAGAGAACCACTTAGACACAGGAACCACTTAGACACAGAGAACCACTTAGACACAGAGAACCACTTAGACACAGAGAACCACTTAGACACAAAAACCACTTAGACACAGAAACCACTTAGACACAGAGAACCACTTAGACACAGAGAACCACTTAGACACAGGAACCACTTAGACACAGAGAACCACTTAGACACAAGAACCACTTAGCACAGAGAACCACTTAGACACAGAGAACCACTTAGACACAGGGGAACCACTTAGACACAGAGAACCACTTAGACACAGAGAACCACTTAGACACAGAGAACCACTTAGACAAGAACCACTTAGACACAGAGAACCACTTAGACACAGAGAACCACTTAGACACAGAGAACCACTTAGACACAGAGAACCACTTAGACACAGAGAACCACTTAGACACAAGAACCACTTAGCACAGAGAACCACTTAGACACAGAGAACCACTTAGACACAGAGAACCACTTAGACACAGAGAACCCCTTAGACACAGAGAACCACTTAGACACAGAGAAACCACTTAGCACAGAGAACCACTTAGACACAGAGAACCACTTAGACACAGAGAACCCCTTAGACACAGAGAACCACTTAGACACAGAGAACCACTTAGACACAGAGAACCACTTAGACACAGAGAACCACTTAGACACAGAGAACCACTTAGCACAGAGAACCACTTTAGACACAGAGAACCACTTAGACACAGAGAACCTTTAACACAGAGAACCACTTAGACACAGAGAACCACTTAGACACAGAGAACCACTTAGACACAGAGAACCACTTAGACACAGAGAACGACTTAGACACAGAGAACCACTTAGACACAGAGAACCACTTAGACACAGAGAACCACTTAGACACAGAAACCACTTAGACACAGAGAACCACTTAGCACAGAGAACCACTTAGACACAGAGAACCACTTTGACACAGAGAACCACTTAGACACAGAGAAACCACTTAACACAGAGAACCACTTAGAACGAACCCCTTTCCAGAGCCCCTTGCACGGCCACTTGCAAAACCCCTTGCCAGGGCCTTAGCAGGCCTTTGCCAAGAAACCACTTCCAGGCTTTCCTTGCACGGCCACTTGCCAAAACCATCTTTCCAGGCCCTTGTCAAAAACCGTTGTCTAACCACTAAATCTTTTTCTTCTCTCAGGTTGTCCTTGTTCTGCTGTTTGTTTCCCAAATTGCTAATATCTTTTTCTTCCTCAGGTTGTCCTTTGTCAGCTGTTGTTTCCTAATTTGCTAATATCTTTATTCTTCTCTCAGGTTGTCCTTGTCGCTGTTTGTTTCCCTGACTTGCTAATATCTTTATTCTTTTCTCAGGTTGTCCTTGTCAGCTGTTTGTTTCCTAAATTGCTAATATCTTTATTCTCTCTCAGGTTGTCCTTGTCTGCTGTTTGTTTCTGACTTGCTAATATCTTTATTCTTCTCTCAGGTTGTCCTGTCAGCTGTTTTTTCTAACTTGCTAATATCTTTATTCTTCTCTCAGGTCCTTTTTTCGGGTGTTTGTTTCCTGCTTGTAATATCTTTATTCTTCTCAGGTTGTCCTTGTCAGCTGTTTGTTTCCTGACTTGCTAATATCTTTATTCTTCTCTCAGGTTGTCCTTTGTCGCTGTTTGTTTCCCGACTTGCAATATCTTTATTCTTCTCTCAGGTTGTCCTTGTCAGCTGTTTATTTCCTAACTTGCTAATATCTTTATTCTTCTCTGGTGTCCTTGTCAGCTGTTTGTTTCCTGCTTGTAATATCTTTATTCTTCTCTCAGGTTGTCCTTGTCGCTGTTTGTTTCCTGACTTGCTAATATCTTTATTCTTCTCTCAGGTTGTCCTTGTCGGCTGTTTGTTTCCTGAAATTGCTAATATCTTTATTCTTCTTCAGGTTGTCCTTGTCGGGTGTTTGTTTCTAAATTGCAATATCTTTTTCTTCTCTGGTTGTCTTTGTCGCTGTTTGTTTCTGACTTGCTAATATCTTTATTCTTCTCAGGTTGTCCTTGTCTGCTGTTTGTTTCCTAAATTGCTAATATCTTTATTCTTCTCAGGTTGTCCTTGTCGGGTGTTTGTTTCTACTTGCTAATATCTTTATTCTTCTCAGGTTTTCCTTGTCGGGTGTTTGGGTTTCCCAAATTGCCAATATCTTTTTCTTCTCTCAGGTTGTCCTTTTTCGCTGTTTGTTTCAAATTCTAATATCTTTTTCTTCTCTCAGGTTTTCCCTTTTTCTGCTGTTTGTTTCCCAACTTGCTAATATCTTTATTCTTCTCTCAGGTTGTCCTTGTCTGCTGTTTGCTCTCTAAATTGCTAATATCTTTATTCTTCTCCCAGGTTGTCCTTGTCGGGTGTTTGTTTCCTGACTTGCTAATATCTTTATTCTTCTTCTCAGGTTGTCCTTGTCAGCTGTTTGTTTCTGACTTGCTAATATCTTTATTCTTCGCTCAGGTTGTCTTTGTCTGCTGTTTGTTTCCTGACTTGCTAATATCTTTATTCTTCTCTCAGATTGTCCTTGTCGGCTGTACTTTGATCTGGAGTTCTTGAAGCAGTTTAACCCAGACTCTGATGGAGACAAAATGGTGGAACTAGTTATAAATGTAGGACATGGGAGAGGTGTCAATAATTGTGTCAACTGTCAGTAATTGTGTCAACTGTCAGTCTGTCAGTAATTGTGTCAACTGTCAGTAATTGTGTCAACTGTCAGTAATTGTGTCAACTGTCAGTAATTGTGTCAACTGTCAGTAATTGTCTCAACTGCGAAATTTGGGAGGGTTGTCACTAATTATTTATTAACTGTCATTGGCTGAAATCGATGCATGTGTCCTAAACGCAGAAGTCTATGGCTTGGGGGCCTACCAAACCAATGTGAATATATACACGTTCTTGGCAAAATCAAACCCATCACAAAGAGTGATTAAAATTGATTGTAAAGAACAACGAAAGAAGAAGGGGATTAATGTCATGACATCACTTGTTCCATTTCTAAGAGTTGATTGGGGATTGTATAGGAGACATGAATTAAGACATATTCTTCTTTCCAGTATGTGTGTGTGTTATGTTATGTTATGTTATGCATCGACCCCATGGCACATTGGGCATTCCCTTCGTGCTCTGTCCTCCGCTGCAGCCATCCCAAAGTCCATTTGCTCACCGTACCCATGAGAAGTTGATTACATATCTTCTTTTCTACCACGGAAGACGACACTGTCTGGCATGTCCAAACTTAACGCCTAATCTCGAACTGCTCCAGTGTCTGAGACCCGCCATGTCACACAATTGAGAGCGTACCGTATTGATGATATCGGCTCTGTCCATGCTTCTGCCCACTTGAGTCGGGCACCCGTTTGCAAGAGAGTCAGCACGCTGCATCCCGCACTCCCGCATGTCCAGGCGGGAAGCCAAGTCATTTTCTTGAGATGTGATTCCGATCGTTTTTCACCCATTCCACCCGCATACTTTCCCGATGCAATCAGTTGAAGCATACTCATCGAGTCTGATATGATGATCGTATGGTAACTCTGTTGCTCAGCCACCCATGACAGAGCCCTGAGGCAGGGGATTCCCAAATCATGCTCGATGTCGTTGTCTCAAAAGTCCTGCAGTCCTCATGAAGTGTGCGACTGCTTCGTGCTGAGTAGCTTATCGATGATCTGGTGCCACGCTTGAAGAGCCATCAGTGTAGATAATGATATCACCTGGGTGGGAGTGCTGATCCACGAGTGCAAGAATTTCGCATTGACGATGTGTGTGTGTCTTTGTATGTATGTGTTCTATCTCGTTGGGGGCGGTATGTGTCTCTCTATATGCATATGTATGATAACCACAAGACAGTATTATTTCACCATATGATCAACCATTCCTACATTTCATCTCTATAACAGTTTCTACTGCTCAAATGTAACTCTGGTTACTTTCCAGCTATTGGTTGACACTGTGACCCATTACAACTAGTGGATGACCTTTTGACCCTTTACAGCTAGTGGTTGATCTCTTGACCATTATCTCACTGCCAGTCAACCATGAAGGAAGATTTTATGAGAAATCCTACTTCTTTCAAGTTCTATAGAACATTTCTTCCAATCCTGCAATCATGGCTCTCACATACAAATGTGTACAAGAACTCTGTTGATAACTGACATCATTTACTAAACTCTAAACTAAATGTGAAGCACATGCTTCTCTCTTCTTTCTTCTACATTGACTTGTAAACTTGTCTATTATTATTGGCTTAAGTAAGCAAGCAACAAGAGTAAAATATCTGTCCTGGCTACTGATGTTAAGAAAATAGAAACATTAAAATATCTGTCCTGACTACTGATGTTAAGAAAATAGAAACAGTAAAATGTCTGTCCTGGCTACTGATGTTAAGAAAATAGAAACATTAAAATGTCTGTCCTGGCTACTGATGTTAAGAAAATAGAAACAGTAAAATGTCTGTCCTGGCTACTGATGTTAAGAAAATAGAAACAGTAAAATATATGTCCTGGCTACTGATGTTAAGAAAATAGAAACAGTAAAATGTCTGTCCTGGCTACTGATGTTAAGAAAATAGAAACAGTAAAATGTCTGTCCTGGCTACTGATGTTAAGAAAATAGAAACAGTAAAATGTCTGTCCTGGCTACTGATGTTAAGAAAATAGAAACAGTAAAATGTCTGTCCTGGCTACTGATGTTAAGAAAATAGAAACATTAAAATATCTGTCCTGACTACTGATGTTAAGAAAATAGAAACATTAAAATGTCTGTCCTGGCTACTGATGTTAAGAAAACAGAAACAATGATAATAAACAAAACAAGAGAGACAAAGATGCTGAAGATAATGATAAACGAAGAGAGACTGGAACAAGTGTCAAGTGAAGTATATCTTGGAAATGTAATAATGATCACTGAATGTCTTGTGTCTTGAGACTTGTATGTAGATATGTGATCACTGAGTGTCTTGTGCGTTGAGACTTGTATGTAGATCTGTGATCACTGAATGTCTTGTATGTTGAGACTTGTATATAGATGTGTGATCACTGAGTGTCTTGTGTCTTGAGACTTGTATGTAGATCTGTGATCACTGAATGTCTTGTATGTTGAGACTTGTATGTAGATCTGTGATCATAGTTCTGAATGTTACACTGCAATATTGATTTGATCGTTTCAGTATGTGTGTAAATGGCTGGAAGCATTCTTCAGTATCCGCTGTGACAGATCAAACATTGTAGATTTGGATGCTAGGTAAGAATTGGGTCTTGGGTACTAGATCCACATGTCCAGATTTGAGTCACTCAAAACGAAACAGTTTTATACAGGTCAATGTTCCCTCAGTGACAATATATTTGGTTGTATATGTTTTCCCGTCTGTCAGACAACGAATCTATCAACAAAGTGCTCACATTTGTTGCATATGAGCTGTAAACATATCAAATTTCAAGCATGTGTTTGAATATATCAGCTCCTACAAGATCTGATGTTGGAGAACTTTGGTTCATAAACAAGATCAAGTCAGATCACATTAATATCTTCAACTTTCGGAACCAATATACTGTCTAATAGAGTATTCATTTATGATGAAGCAAAGATAGCAAGCCAGGTGATACTGTCTAATAGAGTATTCATTTATGATGAAGCAAAGCATAGCCAAGCAAGGTGATACTGTCTAATTCAGTATAAATTACAATTGAAATATATTTGGAGGTAACAAATAGTGACACAGTGATAGAGTTAAACGTCACAGTGGTTGGGTGAGAACAGTAATGGAGGGCATGGTCTCTTGTAGATGAGACGGGATAACCAAGATGACGGTGGCAACAGAACACTCAAGAAAACTTGAACATGGCATTGGAGGAGGTCGCAGAACTTGTTAGAGACCAAGAACTTTTCAAGCCGGACATGAGTAGAGCCATGTCTTGCAAACAGCTGTGGGACATGAGTAGAGCCATGTCTTGCAAACAGCATGCTACATTAAGAAAGTTTGTCAAGCAGCTGTGGGACATGAGTAGAGCCATGTCTTGCAAACAGCATGCTACATTAAGAAAGTTTGTCAAGCAGCTGTGGGACATGAGTAGAGCCATGTCTTGCAAACAGCATGCTACATTAAGAAAGTTTGTCAAGCAGCTGTGGGACATGAGTAGAGCCATGTCTTGCAAACAGCATGCTACATTAAGAAAGTTTGTCAAGCAGCTGTGATGAGAGTGAAGTTCTACACAAGACATGCTACATAAATGTTTAATTATAGTGCATGCAGTTATTGATATTCTAACAGTGTGTATATGTTGTAATTATACCAAGTTGATGTGTAGAATACACAGCCATGGTAGGAAATCTGCTTCTCATTTGTGGGGACATTGGTTACAAATCCAGCTATGTGTTATATTTGTCTTGTGTACATAGCAATCATTAACATTGAGTAAGTTATATGAATTGTGTTTTTTTTAAAATATGTGACAGTCGCAATGATGATTACTGAAAATATGTGACAGTCGCAATGATGATTACTGAAAATATGTGACAGTCGCAATGATGATTACTGAAAATATGTGACAGTCGCAATGATGATTACTGAAAAGTTGTCAAACGAAACACGTCTAAAATAAAATAAAACTGAATCTGTCTTCAAAGCTGGTTACCAACTATGTAATTTTATTACATTGGTTGGTTCATTATTAGAAGTAAATAATTATTACTAATAATTGAAATGAAATAACTGTACATCATTGAAGAACATGATTAAAAGACAAAGATGGAGGTGGATTGATCATGTATGTCATATGCCAGTAGGGACATTGGCTAGGATTGCTCTCTGATGGGCAACAAATGGGAAAACCTTGATATCTAAAGGAAACATGAAGAAGAACTGTAAAATGAAGTTGACAGATTGTGGTCTGATGTGGGAAACAATTGCAAGAAAGACTACAAAATAACAGCAATGGGAATCTCTTGTGGAAGTTTTATGTCTCACACAGGCCAGGAAGAGGATATAGATAAATAGCATATTAAATGTAAGACTGTATAGTTTTTACTACTCCAACAGCTCTTGACCTAGGCAATGTCATATAGTGTATTATATGTATATATATATGTTTGTTGTATTTTATATAATATCTCATGTAATCTCATATAATATCTCATGTAATCTCATATAATATCTCATGTAATCTCATGTAATATCTCATGTAATATCATATAATATCTCATGTAATCTCATATAATATCTCATGTAATCTCATATAATATCTCATGTAATCTCATATAATATCTCATGTAATCTCATATAATTTCGTATAATGGCATACCAAATATGCAAAGAGACTGATTAATCAACATCGGACTGGTGTGTTGCGCCGATGGACGCTGCTGGATTTGCTGAGGCCGAGATCAGAGCACCTATGGACATGTCTGGAGTGATATGATGGTAGTCCTCTGATAACTGATAATATCTATTTATCAGGAAGCAAGAAGAATTTTCCTGGCAGCATTGAATACTTGTCATTTCAAAAAGGGGATGATCAACTATGTCATGATGATGATGATGATGTATACATAGCTACCACTTTGTAGTAAGATATAGTGGAATTTACTTCGGCGAAACACGTAAACAAAGTACTGTAGTTTTATAAATTACAAAAACAATGACAATATACAGCAAAGTTTCGACCAACAAGGCCTTTATCAGCTGAACAAACAACAGGAGTGACGAATTTAAAAAAGAATTTTCTTCATATGGTTATTAAGTTATGTTTGTTGAATCTGAAACTGAAAAATTGTGCTCTGATATTTCCTTAACTGATTCACTACCTGGTTTTTTTCGCCTCTGGACGGAATTATTTTTTATCTTCAAAATATTACACACAAACTTTAGTTAAACTAAAATATTGTTTCTAAATATGATTTAAAGTTAAACTTATTATATATCAAATTAAAGATAAATGGATGTACTTTCATCAAATATTTATTGTATCCAAAAATATAATGTTGTGTTGACTATGTATGAAAGATATTAGCATGAATTAATAAACTAACTGAAATTGTGAGAACAAAAATTCAACTTGCCAAGGGCCTTGATGAATAATATGTTGTATAAATCAGTCTAACCGCCCGAGTGGTTACCGGGCCCAAATTTGGGGTGTAAAGAATAGAACCACTGTTACCTGCCACGCATGTTGTAAGAGGCGACTAAGGAGGTTTGGCTGAAATCGGATGCATGTGTCATAAATTTGTAGAAGTTTATGCGTTTTGGGGCCTACCAAACCAATGTGCAAAGTATACACGTTCTTGGAAAGATCAAACATATCACAAAGAGTGATTAAAATTGATCGTAAAGAACAAACGCAAAGAAGAAGAAGAAGAAGAATCAGTCTAACTGCTCTCTTGATATAGGTAATACATTTATGAATACACAAACATTAAGAAAATAGTGAAGGAATGTATAGTTTATTAACTGCTCACAAACTAGCAACATGACCATTCATATAAATCGCTAGTTTTTTATGGTCACAGGTTATCCTAGAATGAATGGTAAACTCTGTTTTACTTCTACTTCTAGCATAAGCCATGATGATATGTATTTGTTATAATTTATACTTCACATTTACGTAGTTTCATGTTAATGTAAAGCTCTAATCGTAATGAAAAGTAATAAAAACACAACAAAATAGTAAACGTATTTTGAGTGATGCGTAGTCCATGCAATAAGATATTTTGACACTTGAGTGTCGTTTGGTACGAAATCAGTTAATAAAGGTTTGATGTGTATTTTGAGTGATGCGTGGTCCATGCGATAAGATATTTTGACACTTGAGTGTCGCTTGGTACGGAATCAGTTAATAAAGGTTTGATGTTGTAGTTAAAGTTTAACATGTGTTCACACATTTCTGTCTCTTTACTTCCTATAGTCCACAAGTTTCTGTCACATTATTTACTTCCTATAGTTCACAAGTTTCTGTCACATTATTTACTTCCTATAGTTCACAAGTTTCTGTCCCATTATTTACTTCCTATAGTTCACAAGTTTCTGTCACATTATTTACTTCCTATAGTTCACAAGTTTCTGTCACATTATTTACTTCCTATAGTTCACAAGTTTCTGTCACATTATTTACTTCCTATAGTTCACAAGTTTCTGTCACATTATTTACTTCCTATAGTTCACAAGTTTCTGTCACATTATTTACTTCCTATAGTTCACAAGTTTCTGTCACATTATTTACTTCCTATAGTTCACAAGTTTCTGTCACATTATTTACTTCCTATAGTTCACAAGTTTCTGTCACATTATTTACTTCCTATAGTTCACAAGTTTCTGTCACATTATTTACTTCCTATAGTTCACAAGTTTCTGTCACATTATTTACTTCCTATAGTTCACAAGTTTCTGTCACATTATTTACTTCCTATAGTTCACAAGTTTCTGTCACATTATTTACTTCCTATAGTTCACAAGTTTCTGTCACATTATTTACTTCCTATAGTCCACAAATTTCTGTCCCATTATTTACTTCCTATAGTTCACAAGTTTCTGTCACATTATTTACTTCCTATAGTTCACAAGTTTCTGTCACATTATTTACTTCCTATAGTTCACAAGTTTCTGTCACATTATTTACTTCCTATAGTTCACAAGTTTCTGTCACATTATTTACTTCCTATAGTTCACAAGTTTCTGTCACATTATTTACTTCCTATAGTTCACAAGTTTCTGTCACATTATTTACTTCCTATAGTTCACAAGTTTCTGTCACATTATTTACTTCCTATAGTTCACAAGTTTCTGTCACATTATTTTTCCTATAGTTAAAATTTCTGAAATTATTTATTTCCTATATTTCAAAAATTTTTGTCAAATTATTTATTTTATATTTCTTTTGTAAATTATTTATTTCCTATAGTTCAAATTTCTGTCACATTTTCCTATATTTCAAAAGTTTCCCATTATTTATTTCCCATAGTTCACAAATTTATGTAAATTAATTCCCTATAGTTCACAAGTTTCTGTAAATTATTTACTTTAGTTCAAAATTTTATGTAAATTATTTACTTCTATAGTTCAAATTTCCACATTTTTACTTCCTATAGTTCCAAATTTCGCCCCTTACCCAACCCATTTTTTGTCCCATTATGCCCTATGACCCATAAATTTCGTCTTATTATGCCCTTGACCCAAAATTTGCTTAAACCAGCCCCAAAATTTCGTTTTATTATGACCTATGACCCAAAATTTCCCCATTATGACTTATGCCCCATGTGTTCAAAATTTAAATTGTAATTTTGGAGCTTTTGACTGGGGTTTTTTAAATAGGGAAAAAAGTTACTGATATTTTAAAATATGTTGAATCTCTGTGTGTTTGAATTTATTTTCGATTTGTGTTTTGTGGTAAAAAATTATTCAATCTTCTATGAAGACAGATGACAAGTTCATACACCGATTTAAATCCGGGGTTTATTTAGACACTGTGTAATAGGTAGACCATGCTTTTTTTGTTATAAAATATTAATTTTAAAAGATTTTTCAGTTTATTCACTGAAGCTGATTTATTAATGATGTTTGGATAGTTCTAGATGTGGATTTTTGATAGTTTTAGAATGATGTGGATGTTTGAGTATTAAAACCCCGAAGGTTTTTGACTATTAAATCTCTAGGGGTTTTTAAGGGTTTTTTTGTTTAAAAGACCTGCTCCAATACTAAAACTATTTAAGGTCTTTTAATTGAAAAAGGCATTTTTTTTTGGTTAAAAAAATAAAGGGCTATCCATTGGGTTTTAATATCAGTGTCATGAATATGTTTTTATTTTAATATTTCTTTACTAAAAAAAATTTTCACCTAAAAAATGAATCTGAGGGAGAAGTTTGTAGTTGTAGATTTAGATTTGATGTTTGATATTCTAGATGGTGTTTGTTTGGGTAGATTTAATAATTAAAAATTTTTTTGTTACATGAGGCCCAAAACCCAAATACGTTGGGTATGATCTTAAACTTTCCACTTTGATATGGCCTTGAACTCTCACTTTAAATGTCATGAATATTTTTTCCCAAAGGAAACTTTGTCCCCATATTTTTGGTCGGGATGTGCTTTCATTAAACCGATGTCAGAAGGGAGCCTCAACAAATGTCAACTACAGACTAAAAGAATTTTAAGAGAACCAAACCCCCTTTGAAGCTACGGGAGCCAGTCATTTTTAAATGGTATTTTTTGATGATGAAGTAGATGACAATAATGATGTGGGTAGATGATGAGATGTAGCAGAGATGATGAAGGTGATTGCTTTGAAAAGTTTTCTGAAAAAGAGACTTCTGATGAGAAAAGTAACAATTGTACTTCAGAATGATGGGGGAATAATAGTGACATGTGTGCCATTCAGTTATTTCTGGGAAAACCTTATCTTGTTAAAAAAACCCTTGTCTACCATTGATAAGGAAGATAAGTTAAAAGAAACCCAGCGGGGTCTTATATTGTGTGGAAAACTAGAAAAAAACCCCAGTAATGGGACCATGGTTGCAATTGGGGACATCAAAAAGGGGACTGTACTGCTAAGGAATCTAATCTAAAATAACTTGTATGAAATGTTATGATGGTGATGTTGTAGAAAATTTCCCAGTTAAGATCAAAAAAGTTCTATATCTGAAAGTTTGAGAAAACATAAGAATGTCAATGTCCCCCCTGGGAGGCTGACAAGAGAAATGAAATGCAGAAATAAAAAATTATTCAGTGATTATCAAAGTATAGAATCCAAAAAAAGGGGAATCAAAAACAACCCTTTTAAACCCCTGATTCAGTTATTTTTGAGGAACATGTTCAAAGAAGACATAGATGTCCAAGATACGACAGTCCACATGTACAGTATGAAGATATGTGGCCACTTCTTTGGAAGACCTCACAAGTTTACTAGTCACTACAAAAGGGCAGAAAACAAATTTTTTTGATTTAGGCCGTTTTTTTTGTTTTGTTTATTTGATGTTTTTGTTTCTTTTTGTTAATTTGATTTTTTTGTTATTTTTTTTTATATTTGACGGTTTTGTTATAAATGTTTTTGTTATATTTAATTTTTTTTGTCATATTTAATGGTTTTTTATATTTGATGTTTTTGTTACTTTTTTGTTATATTTTATGTGTTTTGTTACTTTTGTTTTATTTAATGTGTTTTGTTATATTTGATGTGTTTTTTTATATTTTTTTTTTTTATATTTGATGTGTTTTGTTATATTTGATGTGTTTTTTCTTTTTTTTTTATTTGATGTGTTTTGTTTTTTTTTTGTTATATTTAATGTGTTTTTTTAGTTTTTTATATTTGATGTGTTTTGTTACTTTTTTTTTTTGTGTTTTGTTATTTTGAAATTTTATGTGTTTTTTAATTTGATGTGTTTTGTTATAGTCAGGTTTTTTATATTTCTGTGTTTTGTTATATTTGATGGTTTTGTTAGTTTCTTATATTTGATGTGTTTTGTTTTTTGATGTTTTTGTTATTTTTTTATATTGTAGGTTTTGTCATGACGCTTTAGTATTATCTGGAATAGAGACAAGATTTAATTATCTGTGAGAAAAGACAAATACTTCAGATTATCGAGATAGAGACAAATACTTCAGACATCTGTGAGATAGAGACAAGTACTTCAGTAGTATCTTGAGATGAGACAAGTACTTCCCTTACTATCTGTGAGATAGATACAAGTACTTCAGTATTATCTGTAGATAAAACAAACTGTATTACGGAGAAAAGACAAGTACTTCAGTATTATCTGTGAGATAGGAAATACTTCAATACTATCTGTAGAAAGACAAGACTTCAGATTATTTTGAGATGAACAAGACTTCATTATTTTTTAGATAGAGAAATTTCATCATCTGAGATAGAGACAAGTACTTCAGTGATCTTAGATAGAGACAAGCTAGTTTATTTTTTAGATAGAGACAAGTACTTAGTAGCTGTGGGTAGAGACAATACTTCAGATTTCTTGGGGATAGAGACAAGCTTCAGACATTGGATGAGCAAGTCTTTAGTATATCGGGGATAGAGACAACATTTAGATAGAGACAAGACATCTTTAGATAGATCTACTCAGTAACTTAGATGGGCAAGATAGATTTCGAGATGAGACAAGACTTTAGTATTATCTTAGATAGAGAAAAACTTTAGTACTATCTGTGAGATGAGACAAGTACTTCAGTGCATCTTGGGGATGAGCAAAAAATTCATACTTTGGAGATAGAGACAAGTACTTTAGTACATCGTGAGAAGAGACAAACTTATATATCTGTAGATAGAGACACGATCAATATCTGTGAGATAGAGACAATCTTAGATTATCTGTAGAAAAGAAAGTACTTCAGTACTATCTGTAGATAGAGACAAATATCTGTGAGATAGAGACAAGTACTTGTATTACGTGAGAAGAGCAAGTACTTAGACTTAGATAGGCAAATACTTCAGTACTATCTGTGAGATAGAGACAATACCAGTACTATTTTTGAGATAGGGTTAAAAAGGGGGATTAACTTCATTGTGTCGGGTTTGACCTCTATGGTTTGATCTCTCAGATATCAATTCCAATTTTTTGGGGCACACAAATGAACTGTAGCTCTCACTTACCTTCCCCCATCATGTCTCTCTACTTTTATTGGATGTTCATCATGTCCTCCACTGGGTGATGTCTCATCATGTCTCTCCACCTATTTTATGTCTCATCATGTCTCTCCCCTTATTTGGGATGTCTCATCATGTCTCTTTTCTTATTGTGATGTCTCATCATGTCTCTCCACCCCCGGATTTCATCAGTTCTCACTTTTGGAGTCTCATCATGTCTCTCACTTATTGTGATGTCTCGCTGTCTCTCTACATTTTATGTTCATCGCTCTCCACTCATTGTGAGCCCCGCATGCCTCATTACTGTGTGTTCATCATGTTCTCTACTCTCTCTTTTTCATCATGCTCTTACTCTACCATTGTCTCATCATGTCTCTTACCTACGGTTCTCTGCTGGTATCCTGAAGCAGAAAACGAATTAATAAATTATTACAATTGTAACCAACATTTATAAACTTGTTTGTCTCCCCGGGGATCAATAGGGGGGTACACCAAGAACCGAATTTCCCCTTTTTTTCTGTCTAGAAAAACCCAACAAGAATAACCACATTTTCTCCCCAAAAAACCCGTTTCAACCAGATGGGACTGGGGAAAAAAAGCACAATTGATCGACATTTTGATGCATCTCGTTTCACCCAGGGTCAGTTCCTGTTTTTTGGGTTTTTTTTGATTTTATTTACTATAATTTACATTTTTGTAACTGTTCATTGTTAACGTCATTATTTTGAACCGTTTATTGTTTTAACGTTCATTGTTGTAACTGTTTATTGTTGTAACGTTCATTGTTGAACTGTACATTTTTTGTAACGTTCATTGTTTTAACTGTTCATTGTTTAACTGTTCATTGTTGTAACTGAATTGTTGTAACTTTTCATTGCTGTAACTGTACATTGCTGTAACTGTACATTGTTGTAATGTTCACTGAATGTTATTGCTGAAATGTACATTGCTGTAACTGTACATTTTGTAACTGTTCATTGCTGTAACTATAAAAAGACAGAGAGATATGGGGGACAAAAGTAGCTTTTTAGAGAGAAAAGAGAGGAAAAGAGCTGAGAGAGAGATAGAGAAGAGAGAGACAGAGAGCATAGAGAGAAGGATAGTAGCTATAGAGAGAGAAGAGAAGCTAGAAAAGACAAGAGAGAAGAGAGAAGAGATATAGAGAGAAAAAAGTAGCTTAGAGAGAGAGAGAGATATAAAAGAGACAGAGAGAGTTAAAAACAAAAAAAAGAGAGACAGAGAGAGCTAGAGAAGGAGAGCTATGAGAGACAAAAGTATTAGAGACAGGGTAAGAGAGAGGGAATTGTGTACATTTGAATACTACATATTTCAAATTGAATAACTTTTACACAGTTCCCGCTTTAAAAATTTGTTTAACTGTGGGGTTTCCCTACAACATATTTTCTCATATTCCAGGAATTATTT
>JADZMA010000760.1:0-30009 GCA_020796225.1 Arion vulgaris | reverse complement strand
CCCCTAAACACAAGACGTCTACACGTTTAGGACACATGCAACCGATTTCAGCCAAACCCCCTTTAGTCGCCTCTTACGACATGTGTGGCAGGTAACAATGGTTCTATTCTTTACACCCCAAATTTGGGCCCGGTAACCACTCGGGCACACGAGGTCACTAGATAACATATAAAGATGTAAAACAATTTTCTAGAGCAAATCGACTCTGATCATCAGAGGAACATGATATGATGGCTGTAACCTTTGTTAATTTTTGTAGTATTTGTATGTGCTATTGCTTCATAGTTTTACTGCAGTCTTCCTATATCGAAAATAGTATTTGTATGCACATGAGACAAGGACTATAACTGCAGATCTTAGGTATAACAATTTGTGGAATGCTCATGAAATGTTTTCATGAATGCTTAGAGTTTATACCCGAACGTGTCATAAGTAACCTGATCAATTCAGGAGAGGTGATGAAATCAGAGAAATGTCTGGTCAACCACTAGTAACAACTATTATAAGAAAGAGAAGATGGAGATAAGCTGGGCACATTATGAGATGAAATAATCAAAGATTCACAAAGCAGGCTCTGAAGTGGGAGGCAAATGGTTTCTCTTGCCTTCAAGCTCATCCTAAGTTTCTCTTTGACAGATTCTGTACCTTTGCGTAATGTTGTTTTCAATATAGCTTGGTGTTTTGTTTTTGTGTTATAGTTAATGTTTCCTTTCCATTTATGTATCTTGACTAGCCTGGGAAACTAATATAAGGAATGTGCTTTGCTCATTTTGCACAAACAATCACTCAATGTTTGTGCTTTCATTCAAAAGAAAGACAGTCAATACGTCTGGAAACAAGCAGGGTTTGCAAGGGATATCAAAAGATGGAATGTTATATACTTAACTATCCACTGCCTTAGGATCTCTCCATCCGGATTTGTAGTCAAAGTTTACTTAGCCTAAGCCAGGGAGTTTGACAATTGCAAACAGTACTGACTTCTGTTGTACGATAGCAGGTGAATAACTTGATCTGATCACCATATATACATATGAATTGCTCATAAGATGGACTGCAAGGGCCCTGTTCGAGAGAAAAGTGGCACTCAGGTGTGGTAATTGGTACTCTGTGCCAACAAAAATTTCACCGGGCCTACCCCAGGGTCTCCACTATCTCCAGTACTATTCAATGTATTCACCATAATGATTACGAAGCAGCAATTATCTGGCAGGGGACGAACGCTGTCATTTGCAGACGACATCATGGTGTACAGACAGGGAGAAACAGGGATGAAATTGGTAATAAACTCCAGGAAGAACTGAACCGCATAATGGCCTGGTGTGATGTTTCTGGTGCAACGATAAACCATACCAAGGCTGTGTTATCATGGTTCTTCCTAAATAATCACATTGTGAAGTCTGACACGCCACATGTCACTTTAGATGGACATACACTCACCCGAACAGCATCTATGAGTTATTTGGGTGTAAAATTTGATCGCAGTCTATGCTTTAGGGGCCATATCGACCAAGTTATTGCCAAGGCTCGTAACGCACTATCCGCACTGAGAATCATGGCGGCTGCTAACATTGAGCAACGCCTTCTTGTGCTCTTGTACCAAGGTGTTGTTCTGTTATGTATAGAATATGCATGCGCTCTCCTAACAATTAGTCTTATGCAAACAGTGAGACTGGAAAGAATTCAGAATGAGGTTATGCATCATTCTGGAATGCACAAAGATACACCAGGAGTGTCAATGCGATTCCTTCTTGACCTCCCAACCTATTGCTAACAGAATTGAAACTTGGAGGGTTCGATCATATCTAAGGATCAATGCAAACAAAGAACATCCTCTCCATGAAAAACCCTTTAAAGAGAAAGGGTGTAGACTCAAGAGAGGCAGATCATGGCTGAGTCAGGCGGAAGATACGCTAGGAAAATATGTGATCCTTCCGGAATTGAAACAGGAGAGGAATGGATTGCTGTGCCACATCAATTTCAAACTGCTTTCACCGTTATTACATCTATTAAGAAAAACTGCGAACAAAATAATCTATCACTGCTAAATGTGGAGGTGGAGGCTCTCTTGAATGACATCATCAATGATACAGATGTGGTTATTTACACAGATGGTTCAGTCATTCGCCAACAACGCTATGCGTGGGCTTTTTCAGCACGCTCAGGAGGAAAAATAATAAGAGAGGCCAGTGGGGCCTACGCAACAACCACAAGTAGCTTGACAATGGAGGTTCGGGCGGTTCGGAGGCGGTGAACTGGTTGGCATCTCACAATTACTCTCGTGTTTTCATACTCAGTGACTCCATGAGCATGATTCGTAAGTCGAATCAGGTATCTCTCTTTAGCCTGTTACGCCCTGGCGTTAGGGAAAGCAACAAACGTACACCATTCTTCCCTGTTCATGGCCTTCCTCTGTATTGTGTTCCAGCTATGATTCATTTCCTTCAGCTCTTGCTCTATCGGTCTCCTCCAGGTTGTCTTGGGTCTTCCACGCTTTCGCCTACCCTCTGGAGTCCATCTCAGTGCAGTTTTGTCTGGAGCCAGTCTCCATGCGCATCACATGTCCAACCCTATCTCCAGCGTCGTCTTCGGATGATAGTGCCCATATTCTCTTGTTGGCATCGTGCAAGCAATTCTTGATTCGAGATAGTAGTCGGCCAGTACAAGATTTTTCGCAGACAAGTTGTATGAAGGCGGAGAGTCTGGACATATCCTGTTCTGTCATTCTTCAGCATTCCGATCCGTACAGCAAAGTTGACAGCACACAGCTGTTATAGATACTAGTCTTGGTTCTGATGCTGTATTGGGCAGATTTCAGGCGGTCTGAAGGGTCATAATGCACTGCGTGCTTTACTCAGTCTGTTTTTAATGTCAGATCCAGCACCTCCTTCATTGCTAATAACACTTAAGGTATGTAAAGCGGTTGTATCTCGGAGGGTTTTACCTTCTAGTTTGACTGGTGCTGGGGTTGCTATGTTCAGAGTCATTACTTCAGTTTTCTTCTGATTTATTTTCAGCCCAACCATCTCACTATATTGGTTAAGGCGGCAGGTTTTTTCCTGGATATCTCTATGTGTATGAGATAGGAGTGCGATGTCATCTGCAAAATCTAGGTCTTCCAGAGTGGTTGTGAGCGTCCATCTAATACCTCTTGCCTTATCTTCCGTTGTTTTTCGCATCACCCAATCTATGACAGTGTTGAATAATAGGGCTGACATAACACATCCTTGTCGCACGCCTGTTTTTACTTCAAACTTTAGTTCTGAAGTTTCAACACTGCATGCAAACTTGCTGTAGCAGCTTTTTATAATATTTATAAAACACAGTGGGATTCCATACCATCTTAAGATACGCCATAGACTTTCGCGGTGTATGCTATCAAAAGCCTTTTCAAAATCTACAAAGTTGATATAGAGTTTGCTTGCCATTCTGTGCATTGTTCTATGATATTTCTAAGAGCAAATATTTGGCCTATACAGCTCATGCCCTCATCAAATCCTGCTTGTTCCTTTCTCAGTTTCTTATCCACAGCGTCAGTAATACGGTGTACGATGATTTTGCTTAAGATTTTACTTGGGACAGAAAGCAGTGTTATTCCACGCCAATTATTACAATCGGCAAGGGCCCTTTTTGGGTATCTTGATGACTCCTCTGTTCCATGCATCAGGTATTATTTGGGCATTCCATATAGTAGTAAACAAGGGTTGCAATATATTAGCTGCAAGTTCTGGGTCTATTTTGAATAGTTCTGCGTTTAAGTTATCATTCCTGGTGCCTTGTTATTCTTAAGAGATTTAATTGCTGTAATGATCTCATCCTGGCTGGGTGTTTCAATGCCAATTTCTAACTCCTCTGTTGGTTCTGGTATGTCTCTACTACCGTTGAGGTGGGCTGTTTAGCAATTCTTTAAAATGCTCTGTCCATCGGATTTCTTGTTCCTTTTCCGTTGTCAATAGTATTCCATTCTTATCCTTTAGAGAGTATTTGATCTTCTGTAATGTTTCCGCTATTAGCTTTGTAATTTTGTACACTGTTCCCTGATCACACTTTTTGCTGCTTCTTCTGCCTGTACTGCCAGGTCTTAACATATTCTTTTGTCGGCTCTCACAGCCCGTTTGATTTCTTTACTTGCGCTTTTGTACTGTTCTTGGTATCTTGTTTTCAGTCTTTCGGACTTTGCTTCTAACAATTTCTTTTTAATATTCTTGGCTGTCTATTATTTTCCATGTTGTTGGTGTTATCCATTCTTTTCTTTTCTTTATGCGGTACCTAGACATGTTTCACTGCTCTTGCATATATAGATGCTATGTTGTCCCATGTTCTATCTATGTTGTCAGTTTCATCCGTAGTTTCATTACTTTCTAGGGCTTGGAATCTGTTCTTTATCTGCATTATAAACTTATCCCTTATTTCCGTGTCTTTAGTCTATCACATCGAACCTCTTTTGGAAGTTTTTCTGTTGTCCTGTTTTTCTTAGTTTAAGTTTGACATAAGCTGTGACTAGGTGGTGGTCACTACCAACATCTGCACCTCTCTTGACTACAACATCTAGCAGCGAGCGTCTCCAGGGTCCATTGATCATTATATGGTCTATTTGGTTTTATCTCTGCCATTAGGGAATACCATGTTAATTTGTGGATATCTAAATGTTGAAATAGGGTTCCTCCTATAACAAGATTGTTCATGCTGCAGAAGTTTACTAAACGTTCCCCATTTTCGTTCATCATACCACATCCATATTTTCCCATAGTTCTATAACTATGCGTGTTGTCTTGTCCGACCTTCGCATTTAGATCTCCCATAACAATGATAACATCATGGGATGGTGACTTGTCTAATTCCGCTTGTAGGTTTTAGTATACAGTCTTTCTTTGTATCTTCGCTATCATTAGTTGGCGCATAGCATTGTAGGATTGTGATGTTTGTATGCTTCTCCTTTAGTCTGATCTTAATCAAGCGGCTGCTGATAGGTTTCCATTCTAACAACACTTTTCCCCGCCTTTCTTTGGATTACTGTACTCCTTCATGGTGTAGGTCATCGTCTCGTCCAGAAAAAGGACTGTTTCACCTGTTGCAGTGGTACTTCTTCCATTTCCTGTCCATCTGCTCTCGCTAACCCCTAGGATATGTAGATTATATCTTCTCATTTCTGCTGTTATTTGTGATAGTTTTCCGGTTTCGTACATTGTTCTTACATTCCAGCATCCAATTCTGGTCTTGGTTTTGGCATTCAGGACTTCCTTCCTCATGAAAGTAGCTTCCTTTCGGCTTTCACCACTTCCAGTCATGTGAGTCAATGACTCTGGTAGCCCTTCATGCCCGTAGATAGGTTGTATGTTTGTTGTTGTTTCCGTAACTTTAATTCTTTTTAAAGGATGGGATCGTTAGTCCCAAGCCCAACCCCCAACCTGGAGGACCAGGAGACCATGCTTCGTCTGTCCCCTCCTCAGTGCCCTTTTCCCGGCTTGGTAACCCTTTCGGGAACATAAGTTCCCGCCGTAATAGCTCACTGTATCATTGGAGCACGCAAGCCTCCCACCACTACAAGGTAATGGCCTCATGGGGAGGGAATCAGGTATGGTAAGACACAACTGGGTGGAGGTACTGGTACAGACAATGATCAGATAAATCACCTTCATTTTTGTCCCTGGGCACGAAGGAGTTGGGGGGTAATGAACGAGCTGATAGATTGGCTGGCTTGGCTACAATATCAGAGGGAGCTGCCATGGATCGAAGTGACATTCTTCACGCATTGAGAGTCTTTTCGAACAGAGGAGTTTCAGGGCTGTGAATCTCACTCGCTGACCCGATTGAAAGAGATGGGTGTCAATATTGGTGCAGCCCGAAAGAACGACATACTAAATATGCAAAGAGATTGATTAATCAACATCGAACTTGCGTGTTGGGTCGCTGGACACTACTGGATTTGCTGAGGTGGAGATCGGAGCACCTATGGACATGTCCGGAGTGCTATGATGATAGTCCTCATATAACTGATAACTGATATACATATGAAATGAAAATCATGGCATATCCTTTACAGGACGCAGCCATCAACAACAGTAAACGAGTTGTCAATTTTCTAGGCAACACATAAACGTTCAGTAGTTTGTCATTGCTTTCTAAAGCGGTGAGGTCTTTTTTTATCGTTGTTAAAATCCAAGGGTACTAATTTGCTTCCAAACTTGCAAACCACATAGTTTAAACCGGAGTACGCTTGGGCTGTGATCAAGCTCACTACTGCTTAGTTTAAGACACTCACATATATACACATATAGACAACATTTATCTCGTTTATAAAAGTCCTAAAATCCACTACTGAATTTCTAATCATGAAAACTTACCAGTTTTAGGCAAAGGAATAGGGTTATTTTTTATGCTAATATCTCTGTTCATGCTGGTAGCCTTTTCCCTGATGTTTAGCAGGGCCTCTGCAAGCTGTGGGTAATTTGAGTTGACTACCAATCTGGAAGCTTGTTTTACTGCCTCTAATGAAACAAGTTTAAATGAATAGAATAAATGTCAACAGACTCGGGGTACTTAGTGTTCAGTCTTTTTTAGCTAGTTGGGTGTTTGATGGAGGTGGGTGTGTCATAGCACTTACACAGTAGATCAGGCATAGATTCTGGTGGCATGAGTCAACTCTGATGGCCTTCCTATGACCGATCAGATCTGATACCATGCTACAGTATAACTCCAGATGTGTTAATTTAAAGTGAGGTTTTTCTGTTTGAAAGATCTTACAGTTACCGTCTGTACAAAATTGTGTCCTGCTGGATAATATGCATAACACTTTAGATGGAATTCGGATTTGTTTGTACTACATGTCGTAGGGGCCTAACAGGGGCGCAATGTATTCATATTTTCAGCATAGTGAAACATGTACAAACAAAGTACTCCATATTTTCAGCACAAACCACACAGATCCCAAAGAGTTGGTTGGTTAACTTCGTTGAAAAGACAGACACAAAAAAAGTATGCCTATAAGTTCTTCATAAAATTGTAATGTCCATATTCTTTTAGATGTGGAAATGAAGTAACTGTCATTTCACATTTCTAGCTGCAGTGTGCAAGGCGGTAGAAGGGTCAATTTCTTTCCTTGTGTATGACATTTTAGTGTGGGACTGAACCCACAACCCTCTTGTGTTTGATTCAATAAGTGAATGCTCTATTACAATATTTTGTCCCACCAATAAGCACTGGGAAGTTGTATAATATTTGATAACTATCTAGTATTATAACTATTACCTTTATAAGCTACTTCAGCTATATCCACGCTTTATCTGTATCTCCAATCTGGTAATATGCAGCAGTAAGGACATTTGCAGCCTGGAAGATCAGATACCAAACCAAAATTTACAATAATAACAAAGAGATTGAAAATGTTACACATTTTTAATATCACTGACAACAATGGAAACTGTACCAAAAAATATCATATGGAAACTAGCCATAGGAATTCAGATGTCTGGTTTTAGGGGTGGGGGTAAGGGGGGTGGGAAGAGTTACTAAAATGACTTCATGGCACTTTAGGCAAACCCTTAGTTGATCAAAATGAGAAGCCACATACTTAAAGAAAGAAATATTGTTAAACATTAACTTACATTGAGAATGTCTTCGCTGCAAGGTTCAGAATGATCCCTAAGTGTCTTGTATTTCTTTTCAATGGTTTCCATTTCACAAACCACTTTATTTGAGATCTCCTGCTGAGCTACTGCTTTTGACAGCTCATTGATCATAGACATGATTGTGATACTGTCATCCTCCTGGAAGTAACAAGTCATCAAAAAGTAATATTTGATTCAGCAAAAATATTAAAAGGAACGAACAAACCGGTTGCATGACAGAAATGACATATAAAGTCTAGGTTTGATAATAATATATCAGGAAGCAATAGGGTCCATAAACAACTTGTGAATCAAACGAGAATAATATCTTATAGTTTATTTGTTATTTTCTTATGTAGGGGATTAAAGGTGAGCGTCTGTAGCTTAAGTGGTGATGAGCTCAATCACAACCCAAACTTACCTGGTTCAAACTCCGCTGCGGGCAAATTTGGAAACAAATTAGTTCCCTTGGATTTTTACAAACGGTCAAATGTAGACCTCACCATTCAGAAAGCAATGGCAAGCTAGCAAACGTATAAGTGATGCCTATAAAATCGAGGAATCATTTACTGTTGTTGATGGCTACGTCCTGTAAAGGATATACACGATTTTTATTTTCAGGGGATTAAAGTTCTTTAAGCCGAGGCACATTTTCAACCTAAAGATGATTGTTTTTCAGTCATATCAGAAAGTGTAGGCCAAAAACATGAAAATAAGAATTAACTTCTTTTGGAGAATCCAAGTAGTAGTTGTTAATGGACTAGACTGAAGTTATATTCATCTTTTGTGTGATAGTTTCAAAGTATGGAATTACATTTGATATTATTTCAATCTTGTATCCTTTGCTTGGTCAAGGTCTTTTGGTCAGAATGATGACATAATGAGTTAATGTATTTGGTAAAACTAACTTAATTCATGGTACTTAAGTTTCTAAAGGTAAAAACAGATCAGAGTAATCCACCTTCATTTTTATCCCTGGGTATGTCAGAGTCAAGGATAATGAGCGAACTGAAAGATTAATTGACACGGCTATGATATCAGAGAAGAGAACAAATGGATCTATCCAGAAAGAACTCAAAATCAAAGAAAAATGGCTGATGTTACAATAGAAAAGAGAAAATTGAGGTATTTTGGACATATAAAAAGACACGAAGGGCTCGAGAAGACCATCATGGAAGGAGTCATACCAGCAAGGAGAAGAAGAGGAAGACCACGGAGAAGATATATGGTAACTGATGGTTTGAACATGACGGCTGTAGAGGAGTGACATCTGGCCTATGAGAGAGAGAAATTTCACAGGACTGTTGGGGTGGCAAAGTTCTTCTCAGGACAAGCTATTTGATGATGATGATATCAGAGAGAACTGCAATAGACCAAAATGACATTCTGAATACATCAAGTCTATCCAAACAGAGGAGATTCAGGGTTGTGAATCAGATGATTACAATAAGCGAAGAGGAGAAGAATAGCATACCAAATTTGTAAAAAGGCTGATTAATCAACATTGAACTGATGTGTATCGAGTACTTTTGGAGCCAGAGACATGCATCTTACCACTACACCAGAGACCATTTCCATTGACTGTCTAAAAATATTTGAGGAAAACTTATCAACCACTGTTCCAATTCCACCAATGTACTCACATATCTTATATATGTCATCATCAACTAGCTTGTCCTGAGCAGAACTTTGCCACCCCAACAGTCCTTCAGAATTTCTCTCATAGACCAGATGTCCTGCATCTGCAGTCGCATGTTCAAACCATCAGTTACATCCTGAATCCATCTTCTCTGTGGTCTTCCTCTTTTTCTTTGCCGGTATGCTCTTTCCATGATGGTCTTCTCCAGCCCTTCATGTCTTTTTGTGTCCCAAATACCTCAATTTTCTTTCTTATTTGTAGCATCAACCAGTTTTCTTTGATTTTGAGTTCTTTCTGGATAGATCTATTTGTTCTCTGTATATATATATATGTCCCATGACTTAAATATTGAAAGTTATCAATGACTGTAAGAAAATAGAGGAGCATCTGCCCGAATGGATTAGAGCGCAGGCTCCCATTCAGTTAGTTCCCGATTAAATCAAGGTTTTTTCTGTCTGGGGCATAAAGAAAAAAAATTGTAACCTGAAAAGTTTCGTGGTGACTGCACTATCCAATCGGCCATTAAATTCCTCACGCCTATGTCTCCCTCTGTCCTACACCATCATAAAAAGCGGTATTACACATGCAGTAAAGACAGTAAGAAGATGCTTGTATCATTTCATAAAAACACACATCCCTGCAATACAGATACTTCTTAGCAGATAAGTTCTAATATGCATACTTACTGGAACTCTTGTCCATCCCATGTAGTTCAGAATGTCCACATTCTCATTTTCAACCAGTTCCTCAATGCTTGGACCTTTCTCTCTCCAATCTTTTTCATTCTGAGGAAAAAATTCATTGTTATTTACTATGAAAAACTTGAGAATTTAGTGGAAACAAATCCAAAAGCACTCTGTAACTTGATTGTAAAGAAAAACATGTTTCACAAACTAGACATTTTTCAAGACTGAAATTATTTTTGTAGCTGAATTATTTGGGACTTATTCCTTTTGCCCCTCGTGGAGCATAGGGCCTCAGCGGTTGTTCGCCATTCTTCTCGGTCTCTGGCTGTTCTCTTTATGGTCTCCCAGGACAATTGATCACTCTTCAGTTCCTCAAGAAGACGTCAACTCCAGGTCTGTTTAGGGCATCCTCTTTTTTCATTTTCCTGGTGGGTTTCCCTCAAGTGCTTGTCTAGTGACACTCGACTGTGTCTTCAATAGGGTACGCCTGACCCATTGCCATTTTCGTCTCTTGACCTGGTCATCATGGGTTCCTGTCCGGTTCTTATCCACAGGTCTGTGTTTGCAACACTATCATACCATCTCAGTCTGAGAATCCGCCGAAGACATCTGTAGCTGAATTAGTTAAATTAGAACAATCCTGAGTGCACAGAAATTCACACATGCATGTATTATGAGAGACTAAAATAAATACGCTAAAGATAATTCAAGCTGGCTTAATAAGGCAGGAATAATCTTTTTCTTTGAGTTCATTCCAAATGATCCATTTAATCTTTATTTTTGTACCATGGCATGCGGGAGTACAAGGCAATGAGCAAGCAGATCATCGGGCTGAGAAAGCAGTGCTCGATGGAGGACAGTCAATGGATAATGCAGATATCATCAATGTCATAAATGCAATAGGTTATATAGATGACTTTGAAAACATTTATAATTCTGCTTCAATATCTAGATTGAAAGAGATGAGAGTGAAACTGGGAACTGCCAGATAAGAACACTTTGTTGTTAGAGGCACAAGACAACTGATTAATCAATAAAGAATTGGTATGATTAGTTTTTAAACGCTGGTAAAGATATTGGGAAGGAGAACAAAGCATTCTATGGACTACTGTCATAGAGTGCCATGATGACGACCTTTACTAACCACTAATACTGAATTTTTAAATGCTAAACAGGCTAAAGCATATTTATCATGAAATAAAAAAATTTTTAAACAAATTAATAAAGACTGGAAAGTTAAGTTGTACTAAAACACATTCAATATAATTAAACATGATTATAAAAAGGTTTCACAGTCAAACCAAAAATCACATAAAAAAAGTTAATTGAACTTTGCATTTGTTAATATAGATGGATAGTTTGCCCATTGCACAAAGCCTAGCCTGGAAGACCAAGGATAGTGTATGCACAGTGTATGTATAGTGTAGAAATATGGACATCACTGACTAAATAGTTAATATCTCTGTTCAAACATCTTGTATGTTAATTAATTTCTATAAAAAGAAAGATATAGAGGTTGTAGATTGATGTTATTCCCCAGACTTACCTCCTCTCTCTTCTCAACAGCAATGAAGCTTGTGAACTGTGTGACTATTGAGTACTCCTTGCTCAGATCAATAATGTAGTTCTTCAGGTCCATTTTTGCCATCTATAATAATCAAATGTGAAATGAGTTTTTAACTGAATAAACCATGTCCAAAATATGGAGAACAATTCAAATGTAATATGGTATCTTGTCACTTCTTCTCATTGTTTTGTCATCACACTGTTACCAAGTTGTTGCCCAGTGTCAGGGTTTTCTGTTTTGGTCTTGCGCTGCTCTAGTGGCTTGGGTGATAGTTATTTTGCTTTTGACACATTCTTCTATGCCAACTAACCATATTTTTCATGGTCTTCCACTTGCCTTCTTTCCAGATGTTCTGTTGTAGAAGACTGTATACAGTCGAGTTTGGTTACATTCTTATTAAGTGGCCGAACTACTTCATTCTTTGTTTATGAATGTAATTCAAGCAAGGTTCTGTTCCAACTATCTTTCTTAGGCCGATGTTGGTACTCTGTCTTTTCTGGTTTTGTTGGTAACATTTTATTGGCATCGCATTTCACATGTAAGTCTTTGCAGCTGTGCTTTGCGCATTGTCCATGTTTGCCTCTAGTAACATAAAGTAGGCATGAAAATGCTTACACAGTCTAATCACTTACACAGTGAAGTGCTGTGGGAAGTATAAGTTCTTATTACTATGCCAATTATGCTGCCACAGTTGTAGTGAGCCCATGTTGTCACAGTATTTCTTTGACATTAATCTGTCGCTTGGTATTTCTTATACTTTCCATCAGATCTTCTATAGTTGTTGTTGCAATGTGTTAGTTGAGTCTCACTCTCATAACATGGCTAAACCATTTTATTGTTAGTTTTTCCCCCATATTTTATGGCACATTTATCAAATGATCACATGTATCTGTTATAAATGTTTGCGCATGGCCAATGAGTAATTCGCATGTCTCAATTCCTCCCACCAATAATGGCTGACACATTCCATTTCTGGTGACATCTTTTTTTTGTAGTCTGTTTTCTAGACAGCTGCAGTCCCCTACTGACGAGATCTGTCTTCCCATGTTTGTCTGGAGTTGCCCTACTCTAGATGACCAGCCATTTGCCACCTGGTTCACCAACCCAAGTTTTTGTGCAGGGTGTGCTCACTGGACACTATAGTTTAATCCTAAAATTACATAGGCTAGGAATAAGTAAAACACCTCTGCCAGTGTCAGCAGGTGGAACAGGCACCGGGGCATGTCCTGCAAGACTGTCCTCTCCTGGGTGAGCTGAGAAGCATCATGTGGCCACACCCAGTCGACCTAAAAACTAAGCTTAGGGGAAACCTGACAGACCTGAAGCTGACTGCCCAGTTTGTGGTCCACAGTAAACTAAGTGTATGACCTGAGATCACTGAAGAAGAAGGTATGGTACAAATGTGAAATTAAAAAACCCTGTCTTATATCATGTGATTAATTGGGTAGTATGGTGTTAGGTCCATATTTTTCTTATCAACATCACACAATGGGTGATGAGCTCTTTACTTTTCAATGTTTTTCTGGTAATCTAACTGAGGCTAGGTTGTCCTAAGAGCCATTTGCGCTTGGAAAAACTCTCCCTCCAACTGTGGTTTTCTAACTAAAATCACTAGTCTAACAAGCAAGGGAGTCACTGTGCTACACAGGTTCCTGTACATTTAAATGGTAATTTATCTCAATTAAGATCAAGATATATAATACAAGCTAGTTATGGAACAAAACAAGTCTACGGAGATACTTTTACCTCATGTTTTGTTCTGTCTTTGGATAGAACTCCATCTTCCCAATCCCTGATTACAGCTCTTGCAGTCAGGCGATGTACCAGCTTGAAATGCAAAGTTAAGTTAAAACTCAGTAATGTTCATATTAAAACAACATTCCCTATTACAGGAGTGGATAATTCAACAGACAAATATTTGAAGTTGGCATGTAAAATATTCACATTGTCATAGTTTCTGCTGCTGTTACTGCTACAGCTAATACTACACCTACTACACCTACTGCCACTATGACTACTACTACTATTACTTCTACCACTACTATTACTACTGCTGCTACTAATACAACTACTATTTTTTTACTACTACTATTTCCACTATTTTCTACTACTGCTGCCACTATGACTTCTACTACTACGTACATAGTTCAGTGCTTGACAAATTTTATAAACCGAGTCTACATGATACAATAGTCTCTCTCTCTCTCAATCCCCATCGAAAGTCTTAATTTGGTACATATTTAAAAAAAAAAACTTTACCATTCCTTCTGTAATAGAAAGTTCTGAAGTGGAAACAACTGTGGACACATCTTGCCCTTCAACATTTGCTTTGAGAGTTGCCTAAGGAGTAGTATTCATTAAAAACATGAGCAAATGAGCAAACTTTTTGCAAAACAAAATGTTCTACAACCAGATAAAAATGTGACCCATTAAAAAAAATGTGCTTTCTTCTGTAATAGAATGAGACAGATCCAAGTGGTTACCAGGGCCCAAATTTGGGGTGTAAAGAATAGAACCACTGTTACCTGTCACACATGTCATAAGAGGCGATTAAGGAGGTTTGATTGAATCGGGTGCACATTTCCTAAACGTGTAGAAGCTCATGCGTTGGGGCCTACCAAACCAATGTGCAACATATACACGTTCTTGGCAAAGATCAAACATATCACAAAGTGATTAAAATTGGTCATAAAGAACTAAGCAAGAAGGAGAAGATCCTAGTGAACTAAGAGTTGAATAAGACATGATGGCATTGTATAGGGTACACTTTGAGAAAACCTGAGAGAATATAACAAGAATGACCCTTTCCTGGAGCTTGCAGGAAAACGAAAGAGAGCAGAGCTTAGAAATACATAGAAAAGAGATTTGGAGGTAGGAATTAGCGATATATAGAACAGCTGGAAGAAGCTGCAATTAATAGATAAAGATAGGCAGACTTGGCATGAGTTTGTTGAGAGGCTAAGCCCAAAGATAATTTAAAAATGTACAAGAGAGAACAGGAAGAGAATGTAACAGAATATATAATGTTTATATATGAATATTCTAACATTACATTGATATCATTATGGCTGGAACATATGCACATATGTACGTACATAAATATAAACATGTCTTAGTTCTTCTTCTTGCCTTTGGAGTACAGGCCTTAGACAGTCACTCACCAATAATTTATATTATATCTTCTTGTGATTCTGTTCAAGATGCTTTCATTACTCTGTTCTTCCTTCTACTGTTAATCTAGTGCTTTCAGCATTCCAATTCCTCCCTATCCTTGTGCGCTCCAGTTTATTACGAGTCATGTTACTTTGATAGGCTAGACCTGGCCAGTGTATCCTATTCATTGCACCTTAAAAAAATATTAAAATGTCCTGTAGTCTGTTCAGATCTTAGCATATGACATGCTGTCACTTCACATTTCTAGGTCCAATTATGTAGGAGGTAGTACCAAATTCATTGCCACTATATGGCCTTTTCGTCTTTACAGACGGTCAATTGGCAAGTGTTTTACTGTGACAACTTCTGAATTTTCGCTTTTCTCTCGTCGTTCAGCTCATACATAAGTCTCTACTCAAAAGACTGCGCCCTTTCGTAATTTGGCTTTCACACAACTCTGTCATCAGCTAGTCCTTCCCATGTGCTGGGACCTATAGAAAAGTTTTTTATTGAGGCTTTGCAGACATCTTTATATCTGAGCAGTGGTCTGCCCTGGTGCCTCTTCCCCCGAAAGTTCACAGAACAACATTTGTTTTGGTATGCGATAAGTTCCATTCTTCTCACATGCCCCAACCATCTTAGTCGTCTACTGCTGAGCATGCCCATGATGGAAGGCAGGTTTGGATGTTGCAGTACTTCAGAGTTGGTTATCTTGTCGTACCACCTGATGTTCATAATCTTGCGGAGACATCGAAGGTGAAAGATGTTAAGTGTCCTCTCGTGTCTTGAGTAGGCTGTCCATGTTTCTGAGCCATATAGTAAAAAACTAATTACACAGGCTCAATATATTTGAATCTTCGTCTGCAATGTCATTGCCCCTACTTGTCTTTATTTAACCTTCATCAGTATTAGTTGTTGTCTCTTCTCTTATACTTTCCCTGTTTAGTTTTCATCTTTAATCTTTATCAGTAATGTTGGCTTTGTTTTTTTTCTACATCCCTTTGCTTGTTATCATCTTTGTACTTATATTTATATCTGGAGAAAAATATGTGTGCAAGAACTGGGTCTGTTTTTCCTCTTCAATCCCTACACAGTTAGCAAGACTGTAGTGAAGCAGTTTGTTACCCAAAATCACACTTTGAAAATAGAATAGGGTCTTGACCAGCTCTGACTTCTGTCATCTAACTCGCTGTGCCCGTCTGCCCAGCGTGTTCGTAGCGCGTTGGACTACGGGTGACTATCCCTCTGTGTGTGCGGGTTCAATTCCCGGGATGGCAGAAAAGACACAGATTCCCCAGATTTACGGTGTTCGTGGCACAGAACCAAAGGGTTACGATGTCCATGGCACCGAGCCGAAAAGCTAATAAGCTCAAGTGCTTCTGGATCGGGAAAAAAAACAAAACAAACTCGCTGTGTCTTAAATATATATATATTCTAGTTTATATGTAGGTCTGTGTCTTAGCGGTAGTGAGCTCGATCACAACCCAAGAATACCTGATTCAAACTCAGCGGCGGGCAGTTTGGAAGAAAATTTGTTTCGTTGATTTTTTTTGAAAGGTAAAAAAAGACCTCCCCATTCAGAAAGCAACGCAAACTACTTAGCATATAAGTTGTGAGTAGAAAATCAACAACTCAGTTGCTTTTAGTCCATGGCGACATCCTGTAAAGGATATGCCCAGATTTTCATTCATTCTAGTTTATAGAATATCCAGAACAAAACAGTCAAATATTGCCCAATTAAGGACTGTTTCAGTGCAAAGACAACAATGTCAACAACCATTTATGGAACTAAATAAGCAATCTGTACCTACCATTGTGCAGTTGGGAACAAAACCATAGACAACCTGACGAGAACCATTGAACAAAGCTGTAATCTGTTGGGGTGCCTGTACTGGTGGTGGAAGATTCTCATCGTACTGTTGCCACTCTACTGACACTGATGTTAATCCTGGCTGACGAGCTTTGGATAGCTGGCTTTTGATCTAATAAAAAAATAAATGATTGGTTATTTAATCCCATTTTATCACTCTTCTTCTTCTTCATTCTCACTAGATTGGGATTTCGGATTCTCTAATAAAGGCAGCCATCTGCCTCAGATTATCAGCCACACCATACAGTTTGTCTTGGACGCTAGTGTAAGTGGGCCACCTCTTTCTTCTCAAGTCTGCATACTGGGGGCAGTTCTGCAGGATATAATTCCTATGATTTCTGCTTCCCGCTTTTGCCGACCTGTTTTGGCCACCCTCGTGATAGTAGGTCTGAGATTTTACTGCGTGGCTAAATCTCCGAGGCAGATTGGCGACTGTAGAATCCGTTATCCCATTCCTCATTGTGAGGTCATTGCACCATGCTATGCCTATGCATCCGTTTCTGCAAGCATTTGTTTTGGGCTAGCATTCCCTTGGGACACATGCATCCCATTTCATCTAAACCCTTAGTCGCCTCTTACGACATGCGTGGCAGGTAACAGTGGTTCTATTTTTACACCCCAAATTTGGGCCCTGGTAACCAATCAGGCGATTTTAGCACACTGAGCAAACCCCTTTAAATTTTTAGTCTCCATCAGCTTCTTCTTCCGTTTTCAGACATCGACATGTATACTTCTAAAGTAGTTAGTAGTCAGTCAGGGTCAATGTACATCTCCATATAGCTTGTCCTAAACTGAAATGAGGATTGACCATGTGTATTTGTTCATTGTATATTGGACACTCTTGCAGTATGTGTGTCTCTGTAAACTTCTAGGCGTCACATGTGCATGTCAGAAGGAAACAGATTTACTATCTATCTCAGCCTAGTATGCCCCGTTCTGGCCGAAAAGGCAACCTGTTCTTCTCTTTTGATTTGGTAGTATGCATCATCTTTTTCATAACGTGGGTGATCTCTCACCCATTTGTTCTCGTAGGCCATTTTTTATCCGTACTTTCGTTTCCAAATATGTCATACTGGTGCTGTCTGTGATAGCTTGCTACCAGCTTTTGCCTCTCCATCAACAAATGTTGAAGATATGCACACATATTTTTAGTGTAGTTAGCTGGTTAAATACTTCTAATTATTATGTACTGCAGGTGCAAGTTCTACTTGTGCATCGTTTCATACTAAATTCCCTCAATCACAATACAGAAATATTATCTATATAAAATAATAATGAATATTTATAGCACTTGACAGACTAAATAAAAGTAAACAAATAAAGATACCCGGAAAGAACAACAGTGATAAGAGAAGAATTGACATACACTTTCATCATTTCTCTTATTATTTGGTATACCCTACAAACCTTAGGGGTTTCCCCCTTTGACTTTGTTTTGGTGTTGAAGAACTCAAATGCTCCTCCTGATACACGTGAGAGAGCCTTCAACAGGTAACTGTTGCATGTAGCACTGACAGATTAAAGAAATTAATTTGTACTTAGTCCACACTGAAAAATTAATGTAAAATACAAAGCAATTCCTATCTTCAGTATCCCACTTCATATCCTTAAATTTCTTCATATCTTTTGTACCCCCTTCTATATCCTCCATTTCTTCATATCTTTTGTACCCAACTTCATATCCTTAAATTTCTTCATATCTTCAGTATCCCACTTCCTATCCTCAAATTTCTTCATATCTACAGTATCCCACTTTATATCCTCAAATTTCTTCATATCTACAGTATCCCACTTCATATCCTTAAATTTCTTCATATCTACAGTATCCCACTTCATATCCTTAAATTTCTTCATATCTACAGTATCCCACTTCATATCCTTAAATTTCTTCATATCTACAGTATCCCACTTCATATCCTTAAATTTCTTCATATCTTCAGTACCTCACTTCAAGCCCTCAAGTTTTTCATATCTTCAGTACCCACTTCATATCTTAAATTTCTTCATATCTTCAGTATCCCACTTCATATCCTCACATTTCTTCATATCTTTAGTACCCAGCTCAACATTCTCCAAGTTTAACTAAATATTTTCAAACTAAAATTCATTAAAATTGTTAATAACATTCCTACAAATTTTCACTACCCTAAATTCTACATCAGGGACCCTAGCAGGTGCTATAGATATTATGTGATGTTGCTAAGGTCTTTTTCTCTATGGTGAGGTGATGATGACCAAATTGACAGTGGCAATAGGTCATTAAATAAACCTTGTGCCCGCCTGCCCAGCGTGTTCGTAGCGCGTTGGACTGTGGGTGACTAGCCCTCTGTGAGTGCGGTTTCAATTCTGCGGGCTGGCAGAAAAGCCACAGGTTTCCCAGATTCACGGCGTTCGTGGCACCAAACCGAAGGGTTACGATGTCTGTGGCACCGAGCCAAAGAGCTGAATACTCAAGTGCTTCTGGATCGAAAAAAAAAATTAATTAAAAAAATAAACCTTGAACACAGCGCTGGAGAAAGCAGGAGGGCTTGTTAGAGACCAAGAGTTTTCAGACAAGCTGTGATGAGAGCAGCAATCTGCAAATGACATGTTACATGATGAATCTTCAAATATGGAGGAACACACCAAGATGTCTTCTTCTTCTTGCGTTTGCCCACTATTAATTTATGTATAGTCAGGGTGCCTGGTATGACACTTATGACCAATTCATGCATGAAAGCCTGCTTTCCCTATTATCAGTGTTCAATTCTAACCTTCATAGCTCACCTTACATCAAACGAAAGAACGAGTATGTGTTGAGTTCTGATTTGCACAACGGAGGACAAGTTCATCATCATTGATATGGCCGTCAGAAATAAGGAATACATTTCTCTGTGCATCAACTCGGGGCAGCAGAAACAAAGAGCGTAGTGGCTGCATAACATCTGTGTTACCCTTGCTTGCCACAGAGTTCTACAGATGTAAGTATACAAGAATAAAATACACCACAATAGTATTAGTATGTAATAGTAATGTAGACTATATATTCTATTTATCCTATGGAGACTTCAATATGGGAGATTTTGTTCTTGAATTCCTTGTTTATTAGTTTTCTTTCCATGACACTTGCCCTATTATTCTGTATATCCTCATTTGAGACCGAAATTCTAGTCAAAAAATCAAAAGAAGGTCAGTGGTAGACGCTAGGGCTATACCAAATTTATGCATAGACACGGACCACAAAGCGGTAGTTATGACTATCAGAACACACAAGAAGAGTACCAGAGGGCAACACACGACTACAAAAGAAATAATCAAAATCAATAAATTAACAGATGTCAACACACAAGAGTCATATCTTCAAAGAGTCACAGATAATTTTGTTAAACTAACTGAAGAAAGCAAGTCAGTAGAAGAAGAATGGACAGTATTTAAGAGAACTTTATTAGAAGCAGCCAAAGAAACATGCGGAACAGCAAAATACAGAGGTACCCGACCAAAAGCACAACTTGGTGGAATGACGAAGTAAAACTAGCGGTAAAGGAGAAAAACACAGATACAACTTATGGGCAAAAACAAACATCAAAACGACCTCACTGAGTATAGAACAGCCAGAAAACAAGCCAAGGAGATAATAAAGAAGTCTAAAATACAAGCATGGCAAGATTATGGCGAAAAAATTAAATTCAGACTACAAAAAATTTAACAAGACATTTTTACAAGCAAATTAAAGCTATGCGGAAAGACAAGAACAATATGACTAACTGAAATTATTACGATGAAACGGCCAAGCTCTTAATGATCCAAAAAAGATAATGAACAGATGGCGACAATACTTTAGTGAACTTCTCAACCTACAAGAGGACCAACCGAACACTCAAGAACTCACAGTAAATGTAACTTTAGAAGTAGAACCAAGCATAACACTATCAGAGATCAGAAATGCTGTAAATATGGCCCACCTAATAAAACACCAGGCCCAGACAATATCCCGGCCGACCTAATCAAAGCAACTAAAGAGGTAGGAATCAGCTGGCTCCATAGACTATTCAACCAAGTCTGGATCACACAAGAAACACCAGAAGATTGGAGGAATGCTAACATTGTTCCCATCTGGAAGAAGAAAGGTAGCAAGAGGGACTGTACAAAGTATAGAGGCATAGCGCTACTGAGCCACACGGGAAAATATTCTGCAAAATACTTGAGAAAAAGGGTCCGCCACATCATCGAGCCACAGCTTAATGACTCCCAAATGGGATTCAGGAAGAACAAAAGCTGTACAGACGCAATATTCGCCCTCAGACAGTTAGTAGAAAGGACTATCGAATCCGACAAACATTTACACGTTGCATTTGTAGATCAGGGAAAAACGTTCGACCGCGTAGATAGGACAAGTTGTGGAAAATACTAACAACCTATGGGGTTAATGAACACCTAATCAACCTTTGCAAGAACATTTATACTGACAGCCAATGTACGATTAGAACAAATACAGGATTATCAGAAAAGTTTCACGTGAGGGTCAGGAGTAAGACAAGGTTGCGTATCTCGCTGCTATTCATCACGTACATTGACCACATTTGTAAAATGCTAACACCAGCTAAGAAACAACCTCGGGGAACTTTTAAATGAATTTCTTTTGCAGACGATCAGGCAATCATATCAACAACAGAAGAACAGCTACAACAACACATCAACAGACTCCCGTTAGCATGTAACGAATACAACATGAGAATTAACATCGACAAAACAGAAGTAATGACATTTGCCAGAGAGGAAAACACTACCAACATCTCCATCGATAATCATCTACTAAATCAAGCAAAGATTTCACATACCTGGGGAGCATTTTCAGCAAATGGAAGAATAACTAATGAAATTCAACACAGATGCAACAAAGCAAATCAAATGATAGGCAAATGGCGCCAATTTTAAGATGCAAACACGTCACCATGAACACAAAAGAGCAATGTTCAACACAATCTTTCTCCACATTATGTTACCAGTGCCAAACCTGGACGCTGACAACAAACGATAGAAGAAACTAGTCACAACAGAGATGAAGTGTCTACGCAGAATGCTGGGTGAAAAAGAAGAACCGGTTGAGAAATGAAGACATCGGGAAAAAAGGGGGTACAAATCAGTACTAGACTTTTCGAAACAACAAATTAAATGGTTCGGCCTTTTAAAAAAAGATTACCACCCAGACAGTGCCCCCCAAAAAGAGCAATGCTGCCCCCGATACAAGGGGTAAAAAGAAAAAGGCCCGGGCCACGAAAAAAGATGGACCCCCAGAGATCCGGGGGCGACAAAAGAGACTATCTCGGCGCATACGGGGCCCTTTTTTGAAATCTTTTCCTGACCTGACGCGGGAGGAAAAGCAGGTTTAAAAAGAAGAAAGAAGAAGGGGGCCCAAATATTGTAACAATAAACACAAAACTAGGAATCTCTGTAAGGAGGAAGGTGTTTCCCCCGCATCAAAGGTGAAAGGTTTTCCTACGCATGGCGGGGATGGGAAATTTTTTCCCCAAAATTTCCCTGATCTCTTCGAATTCTAGTCTTAACACAGAGGGGAAAAAAACAAAGGTCTAGTTTTAAAAAATACATCCAGATGCTCCCGGTTGCTAAGGGGTTTGTTTGTTCCCCTGGCTGAGATCTTCCTGTCCCCCAAAGAGATTAGAGCACACATGGTTATTCAAAAAAGTGTAATGATTATGGCCCTACCAATTAATCAATCAATCAATCAAAAATAGTAACTTTAAATGTCATGAGATAACCCAGCTCTGAATGTTTTCCCTATTAAAATCACAAATGTTATTGTAACATTTAAATGGTAGATGTGGTACTAAAAAAGGGGGTTTTTATATTTCTAAAATATTTTAGTAACCCATCAGGACAAAAGTTTTTTTTCTTCCATTCTTTCTTAACCCTGTTTGCCTCACAGCGTCAGGTCAGAAGAGATTTCCGGGGGCCCCTAGTATGCGCTTTGTAAATCCCCCTTTTTTGGTACCTCTGAGGTCCTCTTTTGGGGGGGGCCGGGCCTTTTTGCTTTTACCCATTTTTTTGGAGCGGAATTTTTTTTGAGGTAAATACCTATGGAAAAATCTGCTTACTTTAAAACCATTTAATTTGTTGTTTTTTGATGAAGTCTAGTACTGATTTTTCCCCCAATTTTTTTCCTGATGTCTTCATTTCTAAACCGGTCTCTTCTTGTTACCCCCAGAATTCTGCGTAAACACTTCATCTCTGTTGTGACTAGTTTTCTTCTATCGTTTGTTGTAAAAGCCCGGGTTTGGGGGTTTTTTAAAAAAATGGGGAGAAAGATTGGGAACATTGCTTTTTTTGTGTTCATGGTGACGTGTTTGCATTTTAAAATTGGCGCCATTTGCCCACTTTTAAATTTGCTTTTTTGGTTTTGTGTTGAATTTCATTAGCTATTCTTCTTTTTTGCTAAAAAAATGCCCCTGGTCTTGAAGTCTTTTACTTGATTTAGTGGGCGATTGTCATGAAGATATTGGTGTGTTTTTTCCTTTTTGGGCAATGTCATTACTTCTTTTTTTATCAATGTTTATTCCTATTTGTATTATATGATTCAATGGACAATTTTTCCCCCAAGTTTATGAGGGGTTAAAATTTGGGTTTATCCCCAATTATAAAAAGTTTTTGTCAAAAAAAATTTAATAAAAAACTGACCCTTAATGAAATGCCCCTTTAACGTTAACTTTAGGAAGGAATTATTATTATTATAATTATGTTAGTGACACACAAATTTCTTCTGAACCCCCAAATTTTTGGGAAAGAAAAATTCTTCTCCCATCTATTTGTTCATTGTTATGTTTTCCTCCATCAGCCATGATAAACATCTGTTGCCTTATTTCTTTGTATTTGTTATATGTTTAAAGCCAAAAACACTTAGATACAATTTTTTTAAATAACTGACATGATAAGAAACAGATAAAAAATATGATACAAACAAAATTTTAAAAACCCATTTTTAAACCCCTCTTTAAAAACACAAAAATTGTTGATTGGGGTTTGATTGATAGGGCCATTATCATTAACTTTGGGGGAATAACCATGTGTACTCCAACCCTTTCTTTCACAGGGAAAATCTCAGGGGAGTGCAGAGCTCTGTTAAAAAGTTTTAAAGGGCCCCCGATGTAATTTTTTAAGATGGGGGTTTTGGCCCAAATTATATTTTAACAATTTTTTAAGAATTTTGCAGGCAAGCTTTGCTGTCAAAAAAAAACCCGAAAAAATCCCCCTCCTAAAAAACCCGGGGAATTTTCGCCAAAAAAAGTCTTTGGTTACCTGGATAAAATAATGGGAATTTTAGATTTCCTTCTGTGTTAGTCCTCGTTTAGGGGAAAAAGCCCTTCAACAATCAATGACAGAACAGAATGAATGAGAATATATTCGGGGTATTTTTTTTCAGTAAATATTATTCAATGTGACAGATTAAACCAAGTAGATCGTTTATTTTTTTTTCAGACCCAAAAACTTAGTTGTAATGTTTTTCTTGTTTTTTATACCCTTTTGAAAAAACTTCTCTACTTCATCATCACTCATCATCGAGCAAAAAAAAATGTCCGGAAGAATTTTTTTTCTTTAAAGTTTTTCCCCAAAAATTTTTTTTAATTATATTTTAGGGTTGTCCAGGCATTTTCTTTTGGGGAAGGAAAAATCTGCCCTTTTTTCATTCCTGGCAGTGGCCATACTGGTCCATGACCATAGCCATTGTCTCTATTACAAAAATCCCGGGTGCCTAACGTTGGCATTTTTAAACCCATAACCAGTGACACTATAAACTGCTCCCCCATTCATCCACCACCCACTCCCATGACTTGGTTCCCCCCCAGCCCAACCCCGTACTATACCTTTTCTCAAACTTTTCATACATAACACAAAAAATTCCCCAAAAGCCCTGTGATGACCTGGATGGGGCAACAAATATACAGATCTAGGGGCCCACACTACAATAAAAATTTTAAAAAGTTCTTTTTCAAGTCTCACCCAAAGACAAAACGAATATCAATTTTGTTTGACATCACTGAACCCACAACAAAAAATTCCCTTTAAAAGAAGAAATATCTTGCACTTGGGAAAAAATAACTGAGAGTTTGCAGAATTACCAACAAAATAATAACCAATATCCCCTCTGAAGTTGGAACACAACTGCATGGGGGGACACTAATTAAAAGGGAAACCATGCATAAATCAGTAAGCACCATACTGGGGGATTGACTATGCCTGAATTTATAGGATGAAAGGGGAAAAATCGAATCACAAAGTACTGTAGTTTTTCAAATTACAAAAACAATGACAATATACAAAACGTTTCCCAAAAAAGGGGGCCCTTTTTCAACAAACGAAAAAAAGGGGAAATAAAAAAAACCCCCTAACATTGGACAACTACATATAGAGAAAATTTTAAAACGTTTTAATAAAATTAAAAAAAAACGAATAAGAAATAAAAAGTAACACAAAAAAACACATAAAACTAGAAATGAAAAGAAGAAAACAATTTTTAAAAAACCAGTAAATATATAGCTTAAAAAATACAAAAAATGACATATAGATTACAAGGGGGCCCGTGGGGCTGCCCCCAAAGGGGGGCGTAAGGGAGCATTTGACCCCAAAGGCATGTCGTAAGAGGCGGCTAAAAGGGGGGGTTTGGGGGTAGGGGTGGCTACCCCATCCAGTAGAAAATTTTAAACCACAAAAAACCAACCAACCCCAAAAAAAGTCACATAAAAATAAAAAAAAAAACTGTGCCGGGCCAAAAAAAGGAAGCTCTTCTAGAAAGGTTTAAGGTGAAAAGAAAGCTAAAAGGGGTCTAAAACCCAGATTATCTTCCTTTCACCTAGGAAAAACTCCAGAATTGGCACCTGGGAAAGTTAAGTATTTTTCAAATGGGAAAAAACACAGGGTTGTAAATGAGATGAAATTTCAGGGGTTGGCATCTTGGGTTATGTGAAACCAAAGGGGAAAGGTGCAGGCCCAAACAACGTCTAAACACAGGAGAAACAATGCTGTTCTCAGGCCATATGGGAAAATGCCCCATAGTGAAGGTAGGCTTAATGCTATCTAAGAGCGGAGACTGCACTAATAAAGTGGGAAGCAGTGAGTCCTAGGATAATCACAGCAACATTCAGAACCACCAAAAGAAAGTATTCTTGAATGTGACCCAGTGTTATTCACCTACCAATGATAAAGAGGAAAAAGTAAAAGAGGAATTTTACATAAACTTCAAAATACTATAGGTAATCAGAGAAATGGGAACATCAAAATTCTGATGGGTGACCTCAATGCCAAAATAGGTTCGGACAACATAGGCTGAGGAGATCATGGGAAACACGGACTAGGAATAATGACGAAAATGAGAACTATTCACTAATTTCTGTGCAGCGAATCAATTCGTCATAGGTGGAAGTGTCTTTCCACATAAAAGAATACATAAAGCAACCTTGGTATCACCAGATCACAGAACAGAAAATCAAATTGACCACATATGCATAAACAAGAAATTCAGGTCATCTCTACAAGATGTAAGGGTTCTAAGAGGGCAGATGTAGATTCGGATCACCATTTGCTGATAAGTAAAATTAAACTGAAACTTAAGCGATACATAACATCCCATGAACATAGACACCAATATAATGTAGGATACTCAGAAGTCAGAAACAAGGAACAGTTCACGGTCACAGTCTCTAATAGGTATGAGGTGTTGCGGCAATTAGAAGATGAGGTGAGTGCGGAAGAATGCTGGCAGAAAGCCAAAAATATTTGGAATGAAACATGCAGAGATATTAGGAAAGAAGGAGGCGGAATCATAAGGCATGGATAACTCCAGAAACTCTCAAGGAAATAGAAGAAAGGAAAAAGAGGAAAGCAGATTTAAATAATAGCAAACTAGAACTGCCAAAGCCATAGCCCAGGAAAAGTACACAGAAGCTAGCAAGAAAGTGAAGAAACAAATAGAGTTAGATAAAAGACAATACGTAGAAGATCTAGCAAGAGAAGCAGAGGTAGCTGCAGGAAAGGAAACCTTAGGGATCTTTACAATATCACTAGAAAGCTAGCAGGAAATACAGACCATCAAATGGGTTGATCAAAAATAGTAGTGGGGAAACTATCACTAATGTTAGAGACCAAATGGAAAGATGGATGGAATACTCAAGGAACTCCTGAACAGACCAGCACCTAACCCCAGATATCAACGCAGAAATTGACTTGGACATCAACTGTGAGAAACCATCCAAGGAGGAGATTAGTAAAGCCATTAAACTTTTAAAGATGGAAAGCGGCGGTCCAGATGGTATTCCAGCATAGGCGGTTAAAGCCAACATAAACACATCCACAGAAATACTGTATAAATTATTTAGCAGAATCTGGGAGACGAGAAGAAATACTCAGCAAACTGGAGAGAAGGATACCTGGTGAAGCTACCAAAGAAAGGGGACCTTCAGAAGTGTGAAAACTATAGGGAATAATGCTGTTGTCAGTACCTGGGAAAATACTAAGCAGAGTCATCCTGGAGAGACTGAGAAATACCATCGATATAAAGCTAAGAGATGAACAGGCAGGCTTCCGACCAAATAGATCCTGTGCTGAACAGATAGCCACATTACGTATAATAATAGAGCAAAGTATTGAATGAAATCCACTTTATATCGGATTGTTGATTATGAGAAGGCTTTGACAGTATTGATAGGAAACCCTTTGGAAATTTGAGGCATTATGGAATCCACGAAATTATTAACCTAATAAAGCAACATATACAGATATGAAATGTAGAGTTCTTCATGAAGGTAAACTAACAGATACTTTTTGAATAGAAACAGGAGTGCGTCAGGGATGTCTTCTATCACCTTTGTTGTTCTTACTGACAATAGACTGGTTATGAAGACCACAGTACTACTACAGAAATGGAATCAATGGACTCTGACAGAGCAACTAGATGATCTGGACTTTGCTGATGATATAGCCCTTCTGTCACATACACAAAATCAGATGCAGGATAAGCTTAACACATTGAATCAAAGGTCCCAGCAACTAGGGCTGAACATTCATAAAGGAAAGACAAAGATATTGAGAATTAACCAAGCAAACGACAACTCGATCTCCCTGATGGAAATCCCACTTCAAGAGGTAGAATCATACACATATTTAGAGAGCAAATCGTAGACAAAGAGGGTGGAACAGATTGAGATGTTAAAATAAGAATACAGAAGGCAAGAGGAGCTTTCATTGCACTGGGAAACATTGGAAGTCCAAAGAAATCAAATCTAGAACAAAATTCGGATATTTAACTCTAATGTTAAAGCAGTTCTACTGTATGGGTCAGAAACATGGAGAACAACTAAAACAATGCGCATAAATTGCAAACATTCATCAACTGGTGTCTCAGAATAGAGGAATAAGATGGTATGATAGGGTCACAAATGAGGAACTTATGGAGAGAACAAGGCAGATTCCAGTGAACGAACAGGTTAAAAAAGATGCTGGCGCTGGATAGGACACACTTTGCGAAAACCAGAGGGAATATAACAAGAAGGGTCCTTGCCTGGAACCCGCAGGGACAGCGAAAGAAAAGGAGGCCGAGAAATACATGGAGACGAGATTTGGAGGCAGAGATCAACAATATAAAGAAGAGCTGGAGGAGCTGCAGGAGATAGCTAGAGATAGGAAGACTTGGCATGAGTTGGTTGAGGGCCTATGCCCAACCAGGGAGTAAAGGCAAGAGAGAGAGATTACAAGGCATGAGAAGAAAGTACTAGAAGTATAGAATGAATATGTTGAGTCCATGTGATCGCAAGGTACCATACAATCGAAATCAACTGATTCTCCAGTTTTACTGCAGTCTCATCTATATTCTGATTTTCAAACACACAGAAAAAAGAAAGAAGTATGAGAATAACATAATGTGAAAAAACTGAAAAATAACAATTAAAACACAAAAGTATAAAAACTGAAACAAATCATTAACAAATTTATTTTACCTGATCCAAATCTAACTAGATTGAAATTCCAACTGGATGACAAGTTCTGCAATACAAGTAACGCCACTTTCTTGGCTTCTGAAAGTGATGTGCCTTTCATAGAGTTTGATGTGTCCAAGATTATAATTATCTCTCCATCTACAACTTCTGCCGACTCAAACTCAGGGTAAAATGTCAGCATGCAAGCCTGTGTGATACAATGTCATGACATGTTAGACAGAATATGCTAATATTGTGTTCCCCATGAGATATTAGAGTCCTTTGCTTGGAGGAGCGAACAGTATTCTGCACCTTACCAAAAATATTCTGCCCTCACTCGGTCTTGATTGATTTACCGATTGATCGGTCATCATGAAATGTACTTTAGTGAATAAGAATGTGTGCTCTGATCTCTCTCTTGCACAAAAAGTCTGCAGCAGTGCACAAACTATACAACAATGAGGAGAATCTTTGATGCAATTTTGAAGATGATGAAATTTTGGTATACTTTTTCTTAAGTTATCATTAATTATTTTGGCCTAGGCAGCAGCTAACCCTATCTACTTCTATTAATTTTAAACACTCATGTGGTCTTTTATGTTCTAGAAATTCAACATAGGTACCTATGGTTTTATCATTCATCTCAAATAGGATTAGGCATCTGATCTCACCTACAATGAGATCAGGGATCATTAATGTCTTTATCTTTCTCTGGATTGGCCAACTAACCAACTAAAAAGCTATGCCAGCAGCAGTCTGATTTATCATTACGACACATAGACCTATCCATATACACAATAATAGCATTGTAACATCAACAAACAGAAAGTCAAGTACATTAACATCTGTAAACACATTCTTACTAAAGAAATATCTCAACATTCAAAATCTTTGTGACCTAATATGGCTCATTGGATACTTCGCTGGATACCTAGATTGGTAATCTAGGTTCCAATCCCAGCAAAAGACCTTCCCTACAACTTGTCTGTGAAAGATCTTATGTGTGCTCTGGCCAAATACTATCTCTAAACAAGAACTGCTTGCACAGTGTCTACAAGAGAATAAGAGCACAATCATCCAAAGAGACGCTGGATCAGACATGTGATACATGGAGACTAACTTTGTCTGAAAACTACACTGAGATGGATACCAAAGAGCAAATGAAAATTTAGAAGACCCAAAGCAACCTGGAGGTGAACAGTAGAACAAGAACTGAAAGAATTGTTTGTAAAATATTATAGTTTACCTTTTTACGATTTTGTGTTCTGTTGGATTATATACATACACTTAAGTCAAAATTTGAATTTGTAGTCCTAGATGCTAGAGAGGCATACAGTCAAATTCAGCACAACACAAGATTTAAATACAGTTAACTATCAATGCAGCAATAGTCTATTGTAATTGAATGCATTAACATAAAAACTGATGTGTTTAGAATAAATGCACAATACGCAAAAACATAACTAATCTCATTGTTTCAAACTAAAATCTAGTTTATAAGTGGTTATTCAATTAAAATATAAAAAAATT
>JADZMA010000759.1:0-30016 GCA_020796225.1 Arion vulgaris | reverse complement strand
AAATCTATTGGACTGGGGCCCCGGTTTTGGGTTCCCCTATTTGTCTTTAAAGCTCAGATAGCTTGAGGATGGATTTCAGCATTTTTGGCATAATTCTGACTTATCAATCCATATTTTCTTTGGTTTTTCCCCGTCTTTCATCCATGTTCTTCTGTAGAAAGTTTTTTAGACAATTTTTTCTTGCTGATTTTTTTTAGGTGTATCAAAAAAATTTCATTCCGTTTTTTTTGTAAATCAAGCAGGGCCCCTTTTTGTTTCTTTGATGCTGGAGGGGGCCTCCTGTCTCTTCTTGTGGGGTAATCTTTTGGGGACAGAATTTTCCATTGGTTATTTTTTTGGGGCCTGTGCTTTTTTTTATTGTCCCATGTTTGACCCCGGCATAAAGAGAACATGGCAAAACCCCAAAACCGCCTTTAGTAATTTGACTACTTTTTTTTGGGGAGTCCGCGAAGGGAAACAAGCGCCATTGTGTTTTTTTGATCAATGGGTGGGAAAAAGCTGGTAAAAAATTGCTTCATAAAGGAAATTTTCATTCAATTTGTAAAAACCCATTGTTCACGTGGTAACTGAAAAAATTCACAAAATCTTGGAAAACCCCATGATTATATGTTAAGTAGAATATTTTTAAGAAATTTTTTTAATGGTCAATACCATTATTTTGGGAAACCCTTGGGAAAATTTCTTGGGGACTACCCATAAACATCTATTTTTAAAGAAAAAGGGAATTTTTAATTTCTTTACCCTTAATTTAAAATTTTTATTACTAGAAAAAATTTTTCTCTCTTCTAAGGGCAACTTTCATCTGCAACTCCCAAAACCTACCAGACTTCCATTTATTTTGGCCAAGGCCGGGGGTTTTCTTTTTTACGCCCAAAAACAAAACCCGCTGCAGTTTCATCTTCTCGGAATTTTTTTTCGCCCTTTTCTTTAAATAACGATATCCAGAAATGCTAAAACAAATTTTAATTTTCTTTTTTTTATTTCAAACATTATTTATGCCTTTGTTGACTTTTTTTCGGATCAACCCCTAATATTAAAAAAATCCCACACTAGATCTAGCTGTCCAAAGTGAAAATATCTGGCCAAATTTTTGAAGGGAATAATGATTGGACCGATCTTTATCGTAACTATTCAAAATTTACTTTTAGAAGTCTCCTGTTATTTATTGGGTTTCCCCGAATTTTAAAAAAAAAGGAATCATTTAAAATTCTGTTAGTTGTCCTTTTTTAATTATAGGCATTTCATGTTTAAAAGGCCCTTTAAATTGCAATTTTGTTTAGCTGAATGAAGTTTAAAACAAAATATAGTCTAGTAGCAATTTCAAATGAACTATTAAAAAATCATTCATTTTCTTTTTTTTGTAAACCCCTTTTTGATTTTTAATTTGTTAGTGGTTGAATTTAAATTTATCATTTATATTTACCCCAAAAAATATAAATGATTTATCAAATAAGTATCCAGCATGTTTGTATGTGAGATGTTAAAATAAAATAAATAAAAACTCACACTATTCAAAGAGTCACTCAGAACAGCACAATATATTGCAGATAAATCAAGAAATATATGAATACAAAAATTAACCTCTGATGCTAGAGTGAATAATTTACCCAAAATGCTTTTTTTATTTTCAAATTGTTTTTTTTGTGTGGGAAATATAATGAGCACCTAGATCCCGTTTCAAAAATAAAATTTTTTATGATCTCCCCATGCAACTGGCTTCAACCTTGCAAAAAATTAAATATATTTATTACTTTTTTTTAAAACTAAAAGAGGTTTGTGAATAATTTACTAGAAAAGGGAAAAATTTTACATCATTGAAGACTAAGGCCCCAAAGCATGGGGAAAAGAAAGATATTATTCAATGAAATTGTTGGGTCTAGTAGTCAATACATTTTTTTAAAAAATCAAGAAAGTTTTTACAAAATGAAAACACACGGGAAATCATTTACCTGTACTTCAACTTTTAGAAATTAGGATTTTTTACAAAGATCTGATTTGCTGTATCATTGTGTTTACTGTACTTATAATCCCAAATTTTTCTCAAAGTGGTCCACACAAAACTTTCAATGACATTTTAAAAATTTCTTTTTAATGTATGTTCATATAGGGAAAACATGGGTGGTTTTCATCACTAATTATCACATTTAGTTAACCACTAACAAATTAAAAAATCAACAGAAGAAGTTTTTCATTGGGAAAAAGTAGATGATTTTTGAATAATTTAATTTTAAAATTTTTAATAGACTATATTTTGTCACAAAGCTTCATTGGAGCTAACAATGGGGTGCAATTTAAATGGCACAACTTTTTAAAAAAATGAAATGCCATAATTAAGAAAAAAACAACTTTAAAAGAATACTGAAAAGATTCACTAGTTATTTTAATTTGAAATCATAGTACAATAAAAGACTTTTGGAAAACTGAATAGTGTAATGGAAAAAAGATCGGGCCAAATTATTGCCGTCTATCGCTTAAGAAGGTTCATTTTTACAGCTAGATCTAGGGGGGATATTTAATAATTTCCCTGATACTGATACAAAAGTCAACTGAAAGGCATAAATAATGTTTTAAATATAAAAAAAATTTAAAAATTTTTATTTAGCATTTCGGGTATCGTTGACACAAGAAATGACGAAAAGAAAATTTACGAGAAGATCCAAACTTTAAACGGAGGGCGCCAAAAACAAACCGGCTTGAGCAGGATAAATGGAAGTCTGGTAGGTTATTGACGAAAAGGAGACGAAAATTGCCCCTTTGAAGAGAGAAAAACAGTAATGAAAATTTTTAATAAAGAGAAGAAAATGCTGTTTCCAAAATTATGTTTATGGGGAGTACCATTTTTTGGGTTTCCCAAAAAAATGGAGTGACCATTGAAAAAAAAATTTTTGTTAAAAAAAGCTTCTACTTAAATATAATCATAGAATTTTCCAAAATTTAGAATATGTTACAGTTACACGGGAACAATGGGTTTTTCTTAAGAATGACACATATTTCATATGAAGCAATTGTTTCAGCCGTTTTATCGATTCGATCGGAAAAAAACAAAAAGGCTGAATTTTTGGGTTAAAATTTTTTTACCCACGGACTGCGCGGAAAAAAAAAAGGGAAATTACTTGGGGGCGGTATCTCAAAAGCAAATATGACGCCTTTTAGAAATAAATTTTACCCTAAGGGTGAAGATATAAAAATCCTGCTACTACAAAAGTAGAACAGATAAATGACAGACTCTTGCATATATCGAACAGAAAAAAAAACAGGACAACAAGATAGAAAATGCTTAAGGTGGAAAATCTGAGGAATGGGGGATAATGAGATATAATTAGAGTTTTATGATTAGAACAAAATCACAATTGTAATGATAGCTGATATCGGATAAAGAGGACAAAGTGGAAAAAAAATGTAAAAAATTCCCAAAATCAAATGAGAATAAAAAACATGGGGTAGGGGTTTTATCCCCGCCCCGTAGGAGCAAAATATATACTAGAATCAGACATCAGAAAAAGCATATTCGCCGACTAGACTAATAAGACTAGCATAAATATAAGTATATGGCCAAATGCAATGATGAAGAAAAAGGGTAGAGATTTGATTTATATTTATAAATATATTTTATTTATCTTATATTTATAACTATTTATTTGAAAACATACATCACATTGGGTTGCGAATTTCTTGGAAAATGGAAACGTTATCGGGCTTGAACGACATGACAAGAAAGTTCTTTCCTGTTAATTTGTAAACAAGTTCATTTGAAGCCATAGAATCAGGTTGTGAATGGAATGTGAGCAGCCAACAATTAATGTAGTTATGTCTCCATGTAAGTTATGCTCGTCTTATGCCACCTTCTCGAGTAGAAGGTTGGTGGGTCGTCTGGGGCATTGATGAGGAACAGGTTGTTCTCTATCTCCCAGTCTTCCACTTCTGCGCCTCTGCTGTTCGTTTCGAGGTAGCCCCATTTTACTGAGTGGCTGTTCAAGTCATCAACCACCATGCATGCTGTATCATTGATAATCATTACATCGAGTGACAGCGAGATGTCACTTGGGCAGTATTAGTTATACAGAAGAATCTGCATTTCTTCACATGTAATTAGTACGCCTACGATCTCTGCTGTGCCGGTGCTTCCTGTGGTTACATCCACTTGCTTTGCTGGTATGCCGTTCTGTACTAGGTGAGGACTCACTTTGTGCCCTTATCGGTCTAGTCTGAAGGTTTGGTAACCTCTGATCCCGAATATGTGTTGTGCATTTAGATGGGTTTCTTGTATGCAGACAACATCAATTTTGTCTTCTGCAAGTCTTATTGTAGTGCTTGCTTTTGTGCTGGATACCTTTGGCATTCCATTGCACAATGTTTAATCGTCGCTGGCCAGTACTTTGCCGTATTGAACCAGTAGTTTTTTCCCGTGGCCTCGCCGCTGCTTTGCCAAGTTGGAGGACGGGACCGCGTAATAAAAACGGCCCCTTCGAGACATGAGGACTGGCCTCGCCCTGCCCGATGGATCTCCACAGGCGTAGCACCATATCGAGATTCTATATTAGACATATTCATGATCAAATTTGGTCCATGCAGCCTTAGTATGTGTAGCTACGTCACAACTTTCAGTGCCAATTGGAGCTCAGTTGCTTGTCTTTCAGCCGTGTATCTGATTTCAACCAACGTTACTGGGTCTCTCCGTTAGCCTTTGAGTGTCCCCAACCAGAACCCACAAGGCAGGTTATTTTCTTTCAGGGTAGCGACCCAGACGACCTGCCCTCCCGGGCTGATGAGCGCCATCCGCCCAGCTTTACCTGTTTTGTAACGGAATGCTTGGTTGCCTACCGTTCAGTTTTGTTTGGTTTACTTCGTAGCCTTTGGTTATCCCCAACCAAAACTACAAGGCAGCAGTGGATCCCTTCAAGAGAACAGAGTCCTGGGACGCTTTTGGACGTTCGGTTCGGCACTAGGCAATTTGCATTGGCTCTGTCATTTGATTCGTAACCTGGCTGGGAGAGCCGCTGTAGCGTATTTGTTAGTGAACTCGCTTCTCAAGGCTGGTGGTCTGGGTTCAGCTCCTGCAATGCGCGTGGAATTTTTCCGGACGGCTCTCAGGTCGACCCAGCCTCAACTGGGTACCAGAAATGCTCTGAGAAAGTAAAGGCGTCAGGTGATGCTGACCACATCACCCATCAAATGGACGGTCAATGAAAATACAGGCCTAACACTGTATTGACCTATATACCACGAGGTATGAGAGTTTCTTCTGCATACTTTTAACCTGGCTAAAGGGCCCAGACATCGAATGTATGGGTCGTTTCATCCGGGTGCATCAGCGAACTTTTAGATTTTGCACTCGCCGGTCATCACCCACCCTGATATTTCCGGGGATGTTAATTGCGTGAACAATCGTACCCTGTCCGGCTGTGTCAGGAGGCATTTTGAAGCGCTAGAACATAACTTTGGGATTTAATGCTCACAACTTTACCCATTATCTTAATCCGACTCTGCCACATAAAAGAGTTTTGTGTAATCTTCCCTTGTGCCCCCGTCACCTGATGTACCACATTTACCATGCACGGAGTGCCACGGCCCCTTTTACCGATTTGGCTCATGGCTACAGTTTCGCCCAGAATGCCTCATCCCTTCGCATGCAGCCTTTTCATCTGCTGAAGCTGATCCATAATATATTCATGAATATGATGCAGAGTTTCACTCTGTCTCGGCTTTGGGGCATATTTATCGGACTTGGCCGGAATGTAGTGTGTTGTTCAGAGATTTCCGTCCCATGGCTTTTCCGTGCTTGCACTTCCACCTCTATTTTTATTCACGGACTCTTGTACCTTATTGTTCATGCTTCGGAGCTGGGAAAGCTGGACTCGTTTGGGAAAATGTGCGTTGTTGAGATTTCAAGCCCTGCTGCATTGCTTTTGTGTGTTTGCATTTCCACCACTGCTTTATTCGTGGACGCCATATGCGACCGACTTTGAACTGGGCAATTTATCAGACATCGCCAGAGATGCGCTATTCTCAGTGATTTTGGCCTAATTCTTCCGTGTTTGCATTACTATTTTGCATAGTTCTCCCGATCCCTGCCTCTTAGCCAGACCGAATCTGAGTCTGTTTCAGGGTCACCACTTGGGGTAGGAGGCAGGGTCTTTACACACGCTAACCTGGCACATGTTGCGCCATGACCCTTTTGACCATTCAATATCGGGAAACATTCCAACACCCAATGGAAGATGTAAGACAGAGATTAGAAGTAGAATAGCTCAAGCAAAAGCAGCTTTACAAAATGAAAAATACACTATCGTGAATTCACTACATGACACTGGAAATAGTACCCCAGTATTTATATTGAACCAATACTTATTAACAGTATATCATGGACAATGAACAAGCAATCAAAAAAGATCATTTGAAGCCACAGAGATGTGGTTTTACAGAAGATGCTGAAAAATCCATGGACAGTGAAGAAAACAAATGATGAGATTTTAAAACAGGCTTGCACCCAAAGAAACCCTTTTCAAAAGAATAGGAATTGGGTACTGTCATATTGTCCTTTAAAGTTTTATCACTTCAGTTTTTTGGTTTGAGAGCTTGAATTTCTTCTGCTGTTATATATCTGTCCTGAGACCTTCCTCCTACATATATACAACAACAAAAAAGAAGAAAATAAATTGCTTTACTGTCTGACTAATATTTTTGGTTGGTAGGACAGGAGGAACATAAGTCTGTAGAATTTAATGGCTGCATGGCTAGTAAGTTGCCAGAATTGTTCAGGTTAAGTTTTTCATGCCCTCGACAGAAAAAACTCCTTTTTCTGTGGATTTAACACTACATGGGAGCTGCGCTCTAATCCATTCTAGATGATCTACTATATGCGCAAATTTCAAAATAAAAAGTACTGCATATTAAAGGTAGAATGAGAGGTACCACAGCGTTAAAAACTAAAATAAAGAAGAAAAGAATATCAGCTCAAATTAAAAACAAACAAAAAAATAAGACAAATGGAATAAGATAAAGAATACAATGGAGGCAGAAGTAGTATTGCAGGATTAAAGAAGTAGAAGGGGAAACTTGGATAAGTGATGACACCCGGAATTTTGACAGAAAAGAAGTATGAATCAGATATTCAATAAATAATAATTCCCCTGTATTATACTGAATTTCTCCATACCGCTCTATCCCAGACCTTTGCTCAATTCCTCCATGGAACTGGGGACGATATTTCTTTCCTTTTTCAGCAAATCCGATATCTAAACTAAAATTAAACAGATGAAATCAAAACTAAAGAATATAGACTAAATGACAAGCTAGTGAAGCTGTAAAGAGACAAGATCATAATTAATCGGCTTGACAAAGAAGGGGAGAAAGCTTAAAATTGGAAACAGAAGAATACTCTATAATACACTGTGATTTGAGCCACTGAAGAGTGCGGATTGATGCTAGCTTGCAGTGAAGTTGAGATATTTGCCTTTTGATTCCCGTACTTCTAGTTCACTTCCATTGCCTAACTTGCACGGTTAACTTCCTTTGATATCACTGTTGAAAATGTTCTTGTTTATCAATACTACCTTTTTACAAACCCTGATTTAACAATTTACCTTCCTTGCAGAGTTTTATTTATTTGAGAGAGAGAGAGAGAGAGAGAGAGAGAGAGAGAGAGAGAGAGAGAGAGAGAGAGAGAGAGAGAGAGAGGAGAGAGAGAGAGAGAGAGAGAGAATATATCCTCTTCTATATCCCATATGACATATAAGACTTCCAAGACTGATTTCTAAAACTTGTTGCCATTCTGTTGCCTTTCTACTATTGGTTGGTTACTGAACTGGATTAATGCTACACTCTGGGTAAGAGACAAATAGGTGTTCTCTCTCTTCTCTCCAATAGATAATTTAAAGGGTATGCATACTGATGGTTCCTGTCACTGGCTACATTAAACATACTTCTTTCGCCCTCAAGATCCAGCTCACTGTATTAACAAGTAATTCCAACCTCAACCTCAGATTGAATCAACATCAATTTTGTGTGTCATCCAACAGGTCACCAAGAGACCAAACCATCCTTTTATCCATCCGGAAACTTGGCACCAGATGCATTCAATGCGAGCCTGTTCGGCCTCTTCATTCCATAAACATCCACATGCCCAGGACAGTGCAGATCCACATGAGTTGCTGGAGTTTCCATCCCCATATTGGAAGTGTAGAGTTGTCCTGTATACTCCACCTTCGCTCTATACAACACTAATTGTTTCCTGCACATTGCCACAATTTTTCAACTCTCTTACACAGTAGTTCTTCCTATGTTTCTTTTGAACATCCAGGCCTTCTTTTCCTATCCTGTCCATTTTACTTGAGTGGCTAATCAGCAGTGTCGCTATTCTATACAGGTATAATTTGGTGCTCCATTTTATATAAGCTGATTGCTAATATTGATCTTTCCATTTCTTTGGCCACACTCTATTTACAATACCTTTTTTCTTTAATATTACGAGACATACTTTATACTGTTGGTCTCCAGCTTTGATAAACTCTACAAAGAGTTACCACATCCTGGTGAGTTTCTATTCACATTTATTTATTGAGAATTTACGAACTTCTAATGATGGTTCTGGCTATTTCTCTGTGATTATTTAGTGTTTGCTCTATTGTCCTTTTCGTCTCAGTTCATATACATTTAGCTGAAATATTCTTTCAATCTGTTGTAAACTTATTCTGTTCTAAAGAAGCCTTCCTGATCTCATTTTCATTGTGTTTAGCTTGGTTTGTTTTTTTCCGATCCAGAAGCACTTGGAGCTTTCAGCCTTGCCTGTGCCATGGACATTGTAACCCTTCTGCCCGTGCCATGAACACTGTGGACCCTGGGGAACCTGTGGCTTTCTGCCAGCCCGCTGAATTGAAACCAGCACTCACAGAGGGCTAGCTACCTTGCAGTCCAACGCTGCTACTTAACACGCTGGGCAGGCGGGTTAGCTTTAGTTTAAAAGTTAAGGCCATTTTGAACATCTCCTGCTTTCCTTTCTTCTGGTGTTCAACTTCGCACAGCGATCTTGTGAGGACGAAAAACTATTTTTCTGTTCTTTCTTATTTTTGTTATATTTTTTGTAGGCTATCTTATTTCTTCTTCATTTGTTGTTTACTGTGTCTTTTTCTCCTTTCTCTGTTGTATTAACTATGAATAGTTGTATGGACATGTCCGGAGTGCACCAAGATATTCCTGAAACTGAACTCAACTCTATAACACGGCAATCCATGCATTTGTCCAGTCTTTTCTTCATGGCACCATATCTTGTCATTACTATAATAGGATATATCTAGTATATGTGGCTAACTCATCGGTGTCCTATATATTTCTGGGCTGTCATCAGTATTTGTTGCATATTTCTGGGCTGTCATCAGTATTTTAACCTGTCTTTCCATTCTACTCCCTATTCATCTGGGTTTTTTTTAGTGTCAAATCAGCATTTATTCTTAGTTTCTTCTAATCTTTCTGAGTTTAAATCTAGTATCCCCATTACTAGCTCTCATGATTGCTGCTTAACAGTCTGTACTAGGTAGGTGTTGGCTGTCGTTAGTATTTTTCTCCATCACACGTATTATTATAAAGTCTATTTGATTATTGGAATTCTCATTCTGTGACGTCCAGGTAAATAATCCATTTATAGGATGTTGTTGCTGTAACATTGCATTTACTATCATCCGATCATTTTGGGCACAAAAAGTTATTAGTTTGTCCCTACCTCATTTTTACTGTGTATTATGTTTTTCTATTATCAGCTTTTCCACTTTTGCTTTATCTCTAACTTTAGCATTGAAGTCTCAAATTATTACTAAGATATCACTTTGCTGACTTTTCTACTGTATATTTTTATTTTTCCATCCGCACTTGAGCTTTCAGCTTCGCTCGCGTTATGGACATCGAATCTTCTGTTTGTGCCACGTAACACCGTAATCGGGAACTCAGCTTTCTACAGCCCATGGAATTGAACCCGCATACCACAGAGGGCTAATCACCTGCAGTCCAACGTTGCGAATACGCTAAGAAAGTGTACTTTATCACATTAAAAGAATGTTTTAAAGTCCACCTATCTTCCACTTCTGTCTCTGTTGTTGATTAATATATTTGTACAAGCGTGATGTTATTTCAAATTTTCTTTTGAGTCTTACATTAATTATTCTTTCACTTATGGGATTGTATCCCATGCTATTCTCAGATTTATTTTTAGCATATTGATAAAAATTTACTTAAAAAAGATTTAAATACCTTACTTCTCCCAAGTTCATCAATAATTATATGTGACTGTTATCTGATATATTCTGAAGTATGTAGTTTGTTTCTTTCTATCTCGCTATAAATCAAAAAAACAGAACACTATTCATAATGATGGAACAATAATCTCTGCTGCCTTTCAGCAAAGGTAGTAATAAATGACAGTTTGACTTCTGGACCTGGTTTGCCATTAGGTTCATAATTATCTCTGGTGCTTATTTACACTGTGAGAATTACAGATGAGCAGATTCTGGGATGGGAGAGGCTTTGTTGTATTGTCAGACAAGAATGAGATGGTTGTGGAGAACTTAGTCAGAACTCCACCGCATAGGTGGTGTGGAGAAGCAGAAGCCATGATAAACCAGACAAAGTTTCAGCGCCTGACATGGTTTTCTGAATAACCATATTGTCAATAATTCAACACCAATTGTGATTTTATGCCCAGGTGGTGGATAGTTGCAGGCAATGAACACCTGGGTTGGGATTTGATCAAAGCCTTGTTTTTACAGAATTACAGAGACTATGTGATAATGAAGGGTGAGGGAAGGCAACACAGTGATAATATAACAATACACAGATAAATATGAAGAGCAGCACATATGTCTCTGGCGCGCCAAGAACGGGTCCTGTCACAATGCCCAGCGTAAGAAAATCTGGAGAAAAAAGGGCAGGCTAAATAATGAAAACCTTGAATTGGTCAGGCCAAGGACTTTATTTAACAAGTGTGCTCTAGAGGATACTGAACCCGGGTGAAGAATGGAGGAATGAACCGCGGAGCAATACATCGCTTATTATGCACAGACTAGAGGAGAATACAGATATAAGATAACTTAGTGTCGCTATGAGGCAAAGATCAGGCACTAATCAGTCTGAGAGCAATGTGATCATTTATACAGCAGGTTAGCAGTTTGGAACATTCAAAAGCTTAGTTGATATTGTAAAGTAGAACATTTTATCATTGACTCAATGAACATGCTCAGGAAGATTGAGAAGGCTGGACTCAAAGACAATGGTAGAACCAGAGTCACATTTTGTGGAAGTCACAATGTGCAATGGCCCTATTTCCTAAATTCTCGATATGTGCACACAGTTTGACTACAGCAGACCTGATCTCTGCTACTTGGCATTTGTAAATTACAAGTACCAGTCTGAGTAAGGATCATCCTAATGTGCGAAGGACACTAGTGATATGGAAAGCATGTCTTCACGCAAAAACTCAGAGGTGCCATGACTACTCCTAAATTCATAATAGAAACAGTAACATTCAGAACTAATAAAAAGAAAATTAACCTAAAATTCATCCATGGCTTACGCACTCAACCAATGATAGAGAACAAGCCATGAAGAGAGGTTTTATACTAAAGTGAAAGATTAAGGAAAGAAAAAAAAAAATTACGTTTTAGATGGGGACTTAAATGGTAAAATAGCAGAAGAGGGAAGGTGTAAGTTTGAAGTAGACTATGGCAAAGCATGGGCTGGGTATAATGAATGAGAATGGGAAATGTTCAGAATATTTGTGGCCTCAAACCAGCTAAGCCATGGAAAGGTATATTTCAGCATAAGAGAGTGCACACACATGGATATCACCAGACCACAAAGAAAGCTAAACAGATGGACCACATATGTATTGATAAGAAATTTAGAACATCATTACAGGATGTTAAAGTGTGCAAAGGAGCAGACGTGGCATCAGATCACCAGCTCCTGCTAAGTAAAATCAGGATGAAACTTAAAAGATATTCAACAAATCAAAATTATATAAAACAGTTCAAAGTAGAAGAGCTTAAGAACCAGGAAGTAAGAGATGACTTGTGGTCATAGTATCTAACAAGTGCCAAGAGACTTGAACAGCGGTAGATGATATGAGTACAGAGGAACATTACAGCAGCAGATAAAAGATATATGAGAAGGATACATGCTCCGAGGTTTTGGGAGAGATACTTGAGCATAAAAACAAAGATTGGATAACAACAAATACCGGTAATCTGATCAAAGAAAGAAAACAGGAAAGCAGATCAAACAGATGCAAACTAGAGGGTGCTAAAGCTAAAGCTCATAAGGTATAATGAAGCCAACTAAAAAGGTTAAAAGAAACATAAGAATGGATAAAATAAAATATATAGGATGAGTTATAAATAGGTAGCTGCAGAAAAAGGAAAGATAGAAAATATGAAAATATAATATCAAGGTTAACAAGAAAATATATATAAAACTGCCAGTTTTATAAAGACAAGAGAGGCAAAGTAATTAGCAACATTAAAGAACAACTGAACAAATGAAGAGATGAAAGAAAATTCTGAAGAACTGCTTAACTGATTCAGTACCAGGTTTTTTTCACCTCTGACGGAATTATTTTTAGCTTCAAAAAATATTGCACACACTTTAAAGTAATTAATATTGTTTAAATATGATTTAAAGTTGAACTTATTATATATCAAATTAAAGATAAATGATTGTACTTTCATAAATATTTTATTGTATGCGAAAATATAATGTTGTGTTGACTGTGCATGACAAATATTAGCATGTAATACAAAAATTAATTGAAATTGTGAGAACAAAAATCCAACTTACCAAGGGCCGAGGAAACAACATGGTGAATAAGTCATGTAACTGCTCTCTTTATATGCTAATCCATTTATGAATACACAAAAACTAAGAAAATATTGACGGAATATATGGTTTACTAACTGTTCAGCAAATTCAGCAACACGACTATCTTTTGAAGAAATTTCCATTAAAATTGTCAAATTGAAGAGCTCACATACTAAACATTCATGTCTCATAATATATAATCAATGCATGTGGAAATTATAGCAATATTTACAGGAATAAAGAACTAAAGTATATGAACAATAGTCCTAACATATAACTATATAACTTCTCCAAGTAGACTGTGTAGGTTCTGTCTGAATCCTTCTTCTTTTTGTTGCAATCCTACTGGAACCTGGATCAGCACCGCCCGCAGCTGGTTGGGAAACAATGCATTGTATTATTTAAATTATTAATAATCGATTTATTTAATCACATGTTCTGTGTCATCAGAAGCTTCACTATTCATCATCAGTATCTACATCTTCATGAATTAATCTCAGACTTCAGCCAGAAAAAGAACTGTTTACAACAACCATTTCTAGGACTCTGAATTAAGTTAGATAATGGTTTTTTAATCACAGGGCAATTTGAAAACGAAAATTAAAACTTGGTTTCCACTTCTGATTTTAAATAAACCACGATGTTGTGATTTGGTTATCGTTAGTACTTTCACTTAGTTTCCGGGTTGATATAAAACTACAATCGGAGTGAAAATTAATAAAACTCAACGCAATAGTAGCCGTCCTTTAAACGACGCTTGGGCCACGCAGATAAGAAATATGTGCACTACAGTGTTCCATCATGGACTGAATCAGTTAATATGCCAAAACCTCAGGTTCAGAATGGAATAGAGCCAGTTGAAGAGAAGCTGCCAAATTAACGTCAGAAAGACCAAGTAAGACAGAAGCAATAACGAAGGTCATAAAACACTTAAAGATAGAAAATATAAAATGGACAACATTCCAGTAGAGGCCATCAGGGCAGATACAAAGATATTCTACAGAGTTACTTAAGGTTACTACTAGGTGATATGGGAGAGAGGAGAAATACCAGTAGAGTGGAAAGAAGTGGGCATTTGGTCAAAATACCAAAAGAAAGTGAGACATGTGCAATGCACAAACTATAAAGAGATAATGCTATTATCAGTGCAGGGGCAAAGACAACAGGATTATATTTGATAGAGTTAAAGAAGCCATAGATAAACAACTGAGAGAAGAACAGGCAGGGTTTCGCAAGAATAGATTCTGCACAGACCAGATAGTCACACTGGTGCAACAGGAAAGAGTAGTAGAACAAAGCTTTGATTGGGTCCTCACCACTATACATAGGTTTTGTGGACTATCTTCTTCTTTCTTTCTTTTAAGTGTCTGTCTTCATGACCAATTTTAACTCACTCTTTGTATTATGTCGATCTTGCCAAGAACGTATATGTTGCACATTGATCAGGACTATGAAAAGGCGTTTGATAGCCTAGATAGAGTCGTTGTGTCTATTCCCATGGTGGAAGATGTAGTTGGCTATCCACTTGCTGTTAAGCGTAGGGATGGGAGTTTAATTTGCATTCTAGGACTAGGATGTATTTGCCTCTCGTTGTGTTGTATCCGTGTTTATGTAGTGTGGTCTTGATATTGTCTATCCATTTTTTCTTGGTCTTCCCTTTAGCTCTAGTACCAGTCTCTTTTTATTGTATGCTGTTATTGGAGGTTGGCCAGATTTCATTCTCGCTTTCAAATGTCCAAACCACTGCATTTGCTAATTCGATGTATTCAGTGCATGAAGTTATGTCCACTCTGCTTCTGATGTCTTCATTTTGTAGTCTGTCTTTCCTGGTGACTTCCACGTCTCCTGAAGCATTTCATTTCATACATGGTGAGCTTTCTGTGATGTGTTGCTCTAAGAGACCGGGGTTTGGCACTGGTAACAAAAGGCAGAAAATACTTTTATCATGTCTTTTTCTTACCTCCATCTTGATCTTTGGATGTTGTAGTAATGGTGCTAGCTGTAGGTCACTGGCTTCTTGCTTTTGACACCTTGTCTCTATTTCTATCTAGTTTTTCTGTCCTCTGTAAAAATGCTGCCTAAATATTTGAATTCAGAAACTTGCTTTACTCTGGGTGTTATCTATTTGGTGGTGTTTGCTTGGCTTATGTTCTATTTATTTTCATGGTCTTGGTTCTTGTTTTGTTGATTTTCTATTGTATACTTCTACATGCTATTAGCAATGAATTCATGATGTTGTAGCTGATCTTCATCTTCAGATTAAACTAATATCCACAAAAGCAATTGCTGATTTGGTTTTTTAATTGGTCGCCGTGATCATTGTCTATGTCAATAAGGTCTTTTCGCACTGTGCCTCTTTCATCATTCTGTCTATATATATGTTGGAAGAGAAGAGGTGAGAGCATACAACCTCGCCCTACCATGATTTTGTTCTGAAATGAGTTCATTCCGTCTGTTGTTCTTACTACACTGTGGCTATTTGTGTTTATTAAGCCTAGTTATTGTATAGCAGTTGTTCCTGATCCTATAGTTTTCTAGTGTTTCCAAAGAATGTTTCTATCTATTCTGTCAATGCCGCTCTGGAAACTATTAAAAAGATCATGGAGCTCCTCCCAAGATTGCAAACTTAATAAAAGCATGAAACATAAGGAAGGAATGAAATGAGTCATCGCATAAGGTTTCCAATTTATGAATCCTTTTAGAGATAAGAACAAGGGTGTGACAGGGATGTCTCTTACTACCATTCCTTTTTCTTCTTGCTGGCCATATATTGGATCATGAAAACAACAACAGATAATAACAGATTTGAAAATACAATGGACATTTATGAAACACCTAGAAGGCCTGGATTTTGCAGGTAGACGATCTGGTATTGCTGTCCTCACATACTACGCATAGATTAAAAATAAATGAACATTCTGAATAAGTCTCAGCAACTAGGTGTGAAATACACAGGAAAAGCACCAAGATCCTGAGAATAAATGCATCAAATGTAGCCTTTCCATCTTTCCTTGAACAACCATTTCCTTGTTTCATAATTCATCAATTTTATTGCATGAGGTGACTATGTTGTTTCTTGTCTTTTCTAATTTCTTTCACTTCTTTTGGAGCAGCTTTATTCAGTACAAGCCTACTATACGCCTTGTTTTAGCTTTCTTTCAATGAGCTTCAGTATTTTTTAGTTACCTGTTTCTGCAATTTTCTAGGTATGATGTTCTTCAGCAGTGAATATTAATACATATCTCTGGCCTGTGTTGACAGCTTTCATCAGGTGTCACATGTCTTCTTTGAGTCGCCATAAGTATGTCATTCTGACACGACTGCTAGAGCATTTCCACCATGTTTATTGGGTATTTTCCGTTTCATTTGCCGAGCTACTGAGTTAGTGCTTGAGCAATGCTGTGAGCTATGTTACATGGAATGCCTTTGTTGTGTCAATTCACAGGCAGCTACAACAGATGATCAACAGCATTTTTATACCTTACTTTGTGTTAACACCAGAGCCAAACATGGACAATGAGCAAAGCGCAAATACAAAAATAACTACATGTGAAATGCTATCATAAAAGTTAACACCAGACAGTCACCAACATCAGCATAAGAAAGAAAGTTGGCAAAGAACCTTGCTTGTAAATTACATTGAGAAATAAAGAATTAAAGTAGGTTTGGCCACTTAATAAGAATAATCAAACTCCACAGTATACAGAGCTCTACAACAGAACATCGGGAAAGAAGGCAAGAGGAAGACCATGAAAGATGGTTAGATGGCAGAACCTGCCGCATGGGAAATAACAATCACCTGCCACCAGAACAGCCATGAAGAGTTAAAAAATGAAAACTATGACACTGGGCAACAACCTGCAGAAGGGTGATTTGAAGAAAAGAAGAAGAAGAACCGAGCTTATTAAAAAGTTGTGGGTATTCAGAAAATGGCGACAAAGGTTGGTAATAAACCATCATAATCTGCCAGATGCAGTGATATTGCATGTAGAAAATCGGATTTTGTCATGATTGATGTTCCTCTGTTAAGGAATTGCAATTCAAGTGATGAACAGTTTTGTGTTGACACTTTAGTGACAGCCATATGTAATGTTTATGCGGCAGGTGAACTATGAACTACAACAAGTCAAATTTTTTTGTATTTCTATGCTGTATTCTAGTGGAATGGTATGTGTATCAAACGCATAGGGCCTGCCCTTTATTTGCTGTCTTAAGTCTTTATTTAAGGATCTGAAGGCAGTTCATGGTCAGAGTCACAGTCTGCTCCAGGTAGTGCTTTTGCATTGATAGAATAATTAAGTTATCTATCTTATTTGGACCAAGATGTAATTTATTTGGTTTCTGATGTTGACATCTGGTGAGGCCCAGGTGTATAGTTTTCTCTTGGATGTTGCATGCTTAGGGGTGTTCATAATGAGAGATTATTTTCTAGGCAGAATTCAATTAGTTTTGCTGCTTTGCTTGTCCTATACTGAAAGGTTCTTTTATTTTTTCTCCTTCAGCTGTTTCCTTACCAACTTTGCACAAATCACTCATTATTATCAGGATGTCTCTTTTGTTTCAACTTTATCTATTGCTTCTTGTAAATTGTAGAATAGCATCGATTCTCATCAGAGCTGAAGTTGCTGGGTTGTATGCTTGGATTATTGTGATGTTTCTGTTCTTTGTTTTTAATCTCATCATGATGAGTCGGTCGTTGATGGGGTTGTATCCAAGTGAAAGGATATTTTGCCAAAATGAACCAACCCCACTCTGTCAACTTTTTAAATGCCAACTTTGTAAATTCTGTTATCAAATACACCATCATTATGGTTCACCTACTCAATGAAATGAAGACCCTAAATCTCTTCAAATTTACTCATGTAATAGAAGAAGTTTACTTCATGGGTAATGAAGAAGCTCAGGCAAATTAGCGCATCAACTGTAATCCTGGGACTAATCAAATACAGTTTTAGCTATTTAATATGTGCTACATTCATGCAATAGCTTATGTCAGAAGTTTAAGATTTATTAGATCAGCGTTCATGGACTACAAGAAAATTGTAACTGCGCCTCTGACATTTGCTCCAGGGGGTCACACTAGAGACTAAAAACACGAGAGAACGAAGTGCTGGACGATTTGAGACTGCTTTAGGATGGTCAAAGAGTATGTGGCAAACAAGCGAGAGTTGGAAGTGGAAACAATTTATATGTGTTAGCAAATGATGGGAAAATAAGGAATGGTGCTAACAGGCTCTAACAGAGATGTAAATATAACTTAAACAATAATTATGTATTTTTTCAATTAAAATAATTTTTGGAAATAATTAAAGTCCTATTACATGTTTTCTAACTTGAGCGAAGTCAGTTAATTGGCTAGTGTATATATATTTCTTAACGAGAGATAAAATCTATTTTGGTTCACTCTATAGAGTGAATGTTGATGAATTTGACTCCATATCATCCTCAGAGACGATTCGACTGAAAATCTGATTTGTAATGCGGAAGGATATACCAAAGGTACAAAGGAAGCCCATTTGAGCCATGATCTGTAGTAATGCTACTTGCCTCAAGTAGGTGACTTTCCTCCCTGTACAACAGAAAAACATACAATTATGACCTCTTTCAGAATGTTCAAGTGGGATAGCAATTTTTATTAACTTATTTAAATCCACTGATCTTTGATTTATGTTAAGAAATAAACCAAGTGAAAGAATTCAAATACTTAGGAAGCATATCTACAGAAGATGGAAGACTAGATAAAGGCTAAAGTGCAAATGCTGGTAACCTACCAGCTAGCCTCTTTGTTAAAGCACCTACAAATTTCTTACAGGCAGCTACACAACAGATGATCAACAGCATTTTTATACTGCTTTGTAAGTTACTAGCAGCCAAACATGGACAATGAGCAAAGCGCAGTCACAAAAATAACTACAGAAAGTTGGCACAGAACCTTGCTTGAATTATATTGAGAAATAAAGAATGAAGTGGTTTGGCCACTTAATAAGAATGCAATTCATACTCCACAGTATAGAGTCTTCTACAACAAAACATCGAAAGAAGGCAAGAGGAAGACCACAAAAGAAGGTTAGATGGGCATAGCATAGCAGAATCCTGTCAAAGAGCAAAAATAACAATCACCCAAGGCACCAGAACAGCGCAAGACAAAACAGAAAACTGTTTACACTGGGCAACATCCCGGTAGCAGTAGCTTACAAAAGAATATGAAGAAGATCTTTGATTATCCCTGGAAGATACAGGTAACAGTGATCATTTTGAGCCTTATATATAATCCCAGATGCAGACTGATTCTTTGAGCAGTAACTGAGAGGAAACTTTCCAGCAATATAATCTGTGGCGCCAGGTCATTTTTTTGTTGATGGAGCCAGACAAAAATTGTCAGAAAAATCATGGCTTTTGGTTAGGTCGATTTTAGTATTTACTATGATTTGTCTATTCTGGGGAAGGTCTCTTACTAGAATGATCATCGATCCGAGGCGCAGGCACGGTGGGCGGACACTGCACGCAGTGAGCTGCCGATAAAACCCTACCCACTGCTGCGACTCATAACCTCTTCTGTAAAACTCATAATTCATGGGGGTTCAACAACAACTAGAATATTTAGTTTAGTTTTAGTTTATAGTCACTGATCATCATCATTGCACATTGAATAAATTAGTCTTATGCTCCGATCCCCTCAGTATGTTCCCAGCTGTGTATAAACTAACGACCTTGTTTTCTTTTGGTGTTAGTTGGTTTACCATTTTTATTTAGCTATCACATAGTGTTCTTGTTCAGTTTACAATTTTACACTTGACTTGAATTTTTAGTCTAAGTTAGTGTTGTAAATTCATCACTATTACTTAAGTCATGTACACTCTCCCCTTAGAATTTATATCAGCCTGGTCCATTGCTCATCCGTTGAGTATAACAGCTTCAGGCTCTTGCAAGCATATTTCGTGTGTTCATTTCTTACACCTGTATGTCCTGGGTACAAAAATAAAACTGATTTTTGTCAGCTTAGATTCCCAGTGTTCTAGCCATATTGTCTCTGAGCTCATCCTGTTCTAATTTTCCACATACTCCATTGAGTCACTGAAAGCTTCTTCATCTCTTCTTCACCCTTCGCACCTAGGAAGCATAGTTCCAACCAAGGCCTTTCCAAGCCCGCCTATCCAAGGCCATCTTTTCCAGATTCCCGCCACTTCCTCATGGCATACTCCATCTCTAACTCCCGTCTACATGTGTTTCTGGGTCTTCCCTTACTTCTATTGCCCTGGGGATTCCATCAGAGAGCCTGTCTCTCACATCCTGTCATGGGGTTTCCTCAGTGTGTGTCCTATCCATCGCCACTTCCTGCCTGCTCATTATCTCCTGGGGTTCCACCTGCCGTTGTCCTGCCCTATCCCACAGCTCTGTTTGGGGTCTTATTACACCATCTCAAATGGAGACTGTGAGGGCATCTATTGATGAATGTCTGCAGCTTTTTGCGTTCACCTTAGGTCACTCTCCATGTCTCCGCCTCCATATACAGTAAAGCGATGACTTGACATTTGAATTAAATATCATTATCTTAGTTTTATTCCTGATCATTCTTGAACTCCATATAAATTTAGAATGGCAAATGCTGATCTACCTTTTTGTATTCTAACCTAACATCTTCATCTGTGCCACTTGAATGCTGATACACTTCCAGATATGCAAATGTGTCAACCTCTTTAGTGGTGATCCTCTCAGTAAGATTTTCAGTCTCTGGAACCAGCATTTAATCTCATGATCTTTGTTTTCTTCCTGTGAATAGTCAGGCCTAGTTGCTGTGAGACTGTTTCAGTTTTGTTGTTTTCTGTATCTACATGCTGATGGTTGTGAGAGAGGAGTGCTAGATCATCTGCAAAATCCAGATCCTCCAATTGACCTACTATGGTCCATTGTATTCCATTTCCTTCCCCTGGCAGTTGTTGATCCTACTATCCATGCCACAGGCCAGCAGGAAAAGGAAGGGCGTATAAAGGCAGCCCTGTCGACACCAGTCTTTATTTCTCAAGGCCTCTGTCAGTTTTCCTTCATGCAGTACTGTAGCCGTAGTCCCTACATTTTTCTTTTTATTAGTCTGGTTGTAGCTTCTGGGGGGATGCAGGTCGAGGAAGCTTCCAGAGTGTTTCCTGTCTAGGCTATCGAATGCCTTTTCATAGTCCACAAAGTTTATGGTAGAGGGATGAGTTACACTGATGTTCTGCTCCACTCATGATACGTAGCGCGATATTTGATCTGTTCAGGATCTGCGCCGGCTTCAAACTGCTTGTTCATCCCTTATACTGCATCTGTAGTTTTGAGTCCTCTTTTGGATGATTCTACCAGTATTTTGCCTCCAGTACAGACAGGAGCATTATTCTAGTTCCTAGAGCATTCTGGAGATCTTTTTAGTAGTTTGACTATAGCCCTCTTTCAGTCTTTTGTATTTCTTCCTCCCCAAATTTTTCCCACATATGTAGCATGTCTGTTGAGATGTCAGCATTTGCCTTTATGGCCTCTGCAGGTATACCATCTGGGCCTGTAGCTTACCATTTCAGTTGAGAATGGCCTTCTTTATTTCCGCTTGCTTGGCTTGGTTGCGCCCATTGTTAGATCTTCTTTTGCAGCTGGATTTATGTCCGGTTGGCCTAGGGGAACTGGCCTATTTAAAAGGTCTTTGAAATGTTCTGCCCACCTCTGCATCTGTTCTTGAGCATTGCCAGCAGTAATCTTCCAGCCTTATTCTTAATTGGTTTATTTATTTGTTGGTATTTCCTGTCAATTTCCTCTTTGTGTTATCAGATAACTTTCAGGTTACCCTTACGCCACTTCTTCTGCTTCTCTTGCCACTATGGCCATCTATATAGTTTCTTTTATCTGCTTTTATACTTCTCTTCACCTCCCTGTTGGCTTTTATGTATTTTTCTTGTGCTGCGGCCTTTGCTGATCTTTGTTCTGCTATTACAGAGGTCAGCCTTTCTACCTTTCTTCTCTCTGTTATCTTATCTAACGTTGACTGATAGCCATTCCTTGTGGTGGTACATTTTCTCCAAGGGTTTCACGCATAGTCCAGGCTTCTTTAACTTTATGCTTGTGCGGTCTTTCAATACTTCCTTCATCAACTTCTAGGGCCTCGAATTTGTTGGAAATCGTGACATCAACATATCCTTTCCTTCTGCTCCTCTTCCAGATGTCCCACATTGTATCTCACCCTGCACATGCGTGGCTGCCATGAATCTCTTGAGTTTCATTCGCACCTTACATAACAAGGTGGGCGGGATCAGGAGGCCACATCTGCTCCTCTATATACTCTTACGTGACAGTGACCTTCTGAACTCTGTTATGCAGATGTGCTGATTTGGTTTTCTGTCCTGTGATCTGGTGATATCAATGTAGCTGTGGATTCTTTGTGCTTGAAAAAGGCCACTCCTATAACCAACTGGTTTGCTGCGAAAGATCTACAAACATCTCTCCATTTTTCATTTATTTTCCTAGTCTCGTTTGCCCATGGTTTCGAAGCCCCAGTTGTTCTGCTTATCTACATTAAAGTTTCCTAGCAAAATAGTAAGATCTCATTTTTAAATTGTTTAATATTAATTCACTGCAAACTTGCATGGATAAAAGTCTGTGATTCCAGCCAAACCATTGCTTTAGTTACTGCTATGATTTCTATAGTGAGACTGCTCATAGTTTATCGCAAAATACCTACTGCCCTCCTTCACAACATTCCCTCCGACTTGATCAGTGAAAGCCCACGCAGCTCTGCATGTCAAATAACCGAACTATCCATATGAATAATTAAAAGTATTCTCAGATGTTCTCAAAATTAACACTTTGAACTTGCCTAGAATATCTAGCATATAAACTAATAAAATAAACTGAACTCACCAAGTAATAGCTTTACTTATAAAATAGTATTTGTCGTGCTATTACACATAAGATTAAAATGTCCCCTCATTCCTTTACCAGAGAAACCTAATACAATATAATTGCAGAATAGAAAGTTGAGAAATAATAAATTGGGCAAATTTAATTTATTCAGATTATAAACTTATTGAAGAGTGACTAGATGTGTTAAAAAAATATTTGGTCTTACCGTGAAATGAACACTGAGTCTCCTAATGAATCTATTTACCAATCAATTAACATATTCTATAACTACTAAAATGATTTTATATTGCATATATTCAATGAATTTTAATGTCATCACTCATAAAGTAGGTCAGCAGCTATAACCCAAACAAACATCCATTGTAGAAAAGAGAGATATTGATGGAACGGGCGACAACTCTAAGCTATTCTAATAATGGTTAGTTACTTATTTCTATTCTTCTCTATAATTTCTGCTATTTTTATATATAATTCAGGATTCAATTAAGGAGATTCAAATGGACTATTTAAATCCAAGAGCCCTAAAATCATGCAAATGGGTTTACTACTTAAGAATTTATCGCTCAAGTTAGTAAAATTACATAATTATTTATGGTAATTATCATTGAGGTATAGGTGAAAGATCGCTATATTACAGACGTCTAGATAGAACATATAGACATTTAGACTGTATATAATATTTTTTTTGCAATGATATTTTATATTATTAGTGAGTGTTGTTATTATGATATAATATTTATACTTTAGTGTTATATATTCCACTTTCAAAACTTATCTGTATCAAGTTAAAAGTAATAATTATGAACAAATAGTTTCAAAATAATAAGGCACACACATACCATTTGTTGGGTAGGCCCATGCACCACTGGCCCCAACAGACCAGTCGCCCCTTGAATATAATGTATTGAATTTGTAAAAGTGGCAAGAAACCCACAAGCATTCTTGACTCCAGAATAATACACTGAGGACAGCTAATTACACATTGCATAATGGGCATCAGACGAGAACACAAATGTTGGAACTATTCCAAAGTTCACTTATCACATGTGTTATTCACACTCCTAGTCAGAGCTCAACACACATAATTGGATCATACTGCTGTTGATGACATTCCAATATACAGGACTGATCTTGATATAAAAGAAATGACCCAAGACATAAAATGTGACACTACAGGTCATCTCAAGTCCAGCTTTCCCCCAAATCAATTCCATCAAAGTATTACATGTTGTGGTACTTTAACACTTCCATAGTGAAGGTTCATTCCCTTTAGCATCACTTTCTTGAGCAAGACATTGACTTACAAAACATTGACTGAGCAAGATATTGAATTGTATGAAAGATTTTGATAGTTTGTACAACTTTGATTGCAGTGTGTTCTATAAACATCATGTAAAACAAAAAGAGGCATTGATGTAAGAAAGCATTTGCAATGCAGATCAATATGACTCTGCAATGATTATAACCAAAATTATACAAATAATCCTGACTGCAAGGCAGATGTCATCGATGAGGGTGGTAAATGTTTGAAATCACCTTACTACCTGCAATCACATAATCCATTGTCTATAAACAAGTTATCACATATGACCAGCAATACAGATATTAGGCTCTATGAAAATTAAGAAAAGTATGTCGAGATGGTGCAGATGGAGAGGACAATTGAGCTAGTTACTGCAGCTGAGTTGAATCAAAACACTTCAGACAGACTATTGTGAGGTTCACATCAGATGCTCAAGGTTATGCATGCTGATGGTTCCTGTGGCTTGCATTATACATCAACCTCTGCAATGCAGCTAACCAGCTCTACTTACGGAAAATTTGATTCCAAACTACATCAACTGCAGCAGACCCTGAAGTTGCACTATCTATTGATGTTGTGCACTCATTTTCCTTTCCATAAGGCCATGACCTTGTATGTAGCAGTAGAGAGACTTGCATGCTCCAATGATAGAGGCTAGGATGATAAGAATTTATGCTCCCGGGCATTGTCATCCAGGTTGACAGGTCATTGACGAAATAACATAAATATGGCTTCTGGTCCCCCGGTTGGGAAACATTAGACTAACAATCTCATCCCTGTGAAAAATCTTATGTTACAGAACATGAACAAAAGATACCAATTATTCCCAGGCATGATACACCGGGTCATTGACTTATATGACTGAGGAGTGGTGAGTTTCTAAAGAAAGCAATTTTCATGAGGGTAAAGTCCTGAATGTCAAAACTAAAACTAGAATTGATCTGAATGTGAAAGCAAAGTATGAAGCAGGAAAATTGTCACAGATAGTGAAAATGAGAATATATAATCATATATATATTGGGGATTAGCGAGAGCAGGTGGACAGACAATGGAAGAAGTACCTATGTAACAGGTGAAACAGTTCTCTTTACTGGATGTGATGATGACTAACACCACGAAGAGTAGCAGTCATTCAAGAAAAGGCATGGATAAATGCTTGTTAAATGGAAACAAATCAGCAGATCACTTGATTAAAAGCCATCCATTGCAGGCACATAACAACGTACTGCACATGTGATGTTGCACTTTTTGGTGTGTGTGGAGATGACTATAGTTCTATTTTGAACACAATACCACAGGTGTAAGTGCACATGACTGGCTGCCAATGCTGGTGATGTGTGCTCTGTCTTTCACAGAGCTCATGAGAGATTTCGGCACCTAAACAGTACGATGATTCTCAGCTATGTAAGCTACTCTTGTGTAGTATAGGGCCACATTTAGCAATCTTGCAACACACTGATTCCCAGCATGTGGTGCCTATATTGAAGATATCTTCTAGAGACAATTAACATTGTCTTTACTGTGTTTTTCTTGTCCTCCAATCGACTGTCTGAACCCTTCAACTCGCCGCATATTAACTGTTGTGGATGCATTTATATACATCGATCAATATGACAGGCCCATCTCACCTGGGCCGCGCTGTGGGTGTTGACGCTGAATCTTAACTCTATGATAATTTTTTAGTAACTTGAATTTGTCGCGTAATTTTATTTTTGAGTAGTCTTCGCTGGTGAAGTGGTTTAGTTTTATTCTGTGTCTGCTATACATTGTCCATGTCGATGGTGTAAGCAGCAAAACACGTAATTTACAAAGTACTGTAGTTTTTTAAATGGTAAAATAATAGAACAAAATACAGCAATGTTTGACCAACAAGGCCTTTGTAGATTGCCAAACTAATAAATAGGAGGATACAATTTGAAAACATGCATGACTACATACAAACGCTTTCTAATGAAAACTTGGGAATAAAAACGAATAAATTTAAATAAATGTAACACAAAAATACACATAAAACTAAAAATAGAACGGAAGAGAAATGTCGAATAATCTAGAATATATAATCTTGAATACATAAAATATATGCTCACAGATTACAAGGCATGGGGTGAAAAAATAAGAAACAGAGGAATGTGACATGCATTGAGCCCACGTGGTCACAAGGTACAATACAACGAATTCAACCGATTCTCCAGAGCAAATCGATCAAGTATCATCTGAGGAACACCATCGATGGCTGGGACCCGGACATCGTGAGCTCCCAAATGGCCAGCATTGCCGAAATGGGTGCTACAGGATCAGCAGAGCATTGGCGATGTCGCCAAGCGTTGGGCTAATCGGTCACCAGCCCTGCCTGTCTCACCGGCGGATAAGCCTTGCTACACTGCTACAGATAACGGTATAGATAAGATTACGGACTACATGAAACCATCACACAATAAATGCTAAAGGAAAAGAGGATACAGTGACACGCCAGGACAAGCACACGCGCGTGGTTGCAACGCCGATCGCCACACTGAACAGTGCCAAATGAGTCTGGATATTGACCGACATCAGGTACTCACAAATATATCCTTAAGACTTCTGTCCCGCCTGCAGCCACCTGAGATAGTTGGGGAAGACAGAACGGGTCCCATGACCTGACTTAAGGAGAGAGACAGATGACAGAATAAAACATTTTTCACCAGTGGAACGCCATGGGGGTGGAAAGCGATAAAGCTGCATTTCTCGTGAGCGTTAGGTGGTCCATGCTGGCTGGTGAGGGCCTGCTGGCGAAAGTGATTTCTAACTCATGCACAGCTCAGACAAGCACCCTCTCCGGGCATAGGCACCTGCGTAAGAAATCAGCATCCTCGCAAGCCTTCAAGAAAACTTCACCTGTCTCGCTCATAAAGCGGCTAAGAGCTTGCACGGGTGGCAAAGAGTCACTTACAAGCCTGGGGATGGGAAGAAGTATAAAGAGAAAACTAATGGGCATCAGTAGGCTTGTGGGAGACACTGACGAGTTACAGTGGACAGGCACACAGGACAGCAATATCAAGAAAGTCGATGAAGGCTACAGTGGAGATGGAGAAGCCAAAACAAACAGAAAATATGGAAAACACCAATGAAATCTCTATAGAAGCGTGACAAATCGGCTTCAGGCACATCAGCAATGCCAATACAGTCATCAATGTATCAGCTATAGACAGACAATGTATCCACGATAGATGATAGTTTGGCGCACAGCACGGGTTAGTGTTTTGTACACGCTTATCTCCTACCGCTAATGATACAGTAACAGCCCCTCCAAAACACAGCAGTAGTTTTGGATAACCACCCTTGACATCAGACTCTTATTCGCAGAGATCTGACAGATGCTAAGATATGTGTACCATCAATGAGATGTTGGTGTTTAATATTGATAAACTTGATCATGATTGCCTTTAGATAGAGACTAAACATGACCTCAGCTTCTTTCTGGTGTTAATGGTAAGGCTAAATATCACAGGCCATAGAAAACCTGTCCATGTAAGTCTGAGTATCTTTCTCAGAGTTGGTAGTAAGGGTGCAGTCATTAGCAACCACAGGTTTGGAGACAAGTGGACACTCTCTGTCTGGTGAGACTTTAACTTTTAGGAGATTGAATAGACTACTGGTCATCCTGTATCTAACCTTTTTACCCATGCCTTATCATATTCCCAAAAAGATGGATATGAGCATGGCAACATCTTGCTGAAGAGTGCTGGGGCCAGCACATGTTCACATACCATTGATACACAGAAGGCCCTGACAGCTCCCAATCAGCAAGTACATATGCCATCACAAAATGAAATAACAATTTTAATCAATTGACTGACATCCAAATTTTCCCATGATTCATAGACCCTCTTTATTGTTCAGCTGCAGCTGCTGATCGGGCAAAGATCATATAAAGATTGAATTTTCAAAAAACAGATGAGATCGCAGTAAAACTATTTGATTAGCAAACATTTAATCACAAAGTGATCAGTTTGCCAAATTACAAAAACAAAATACAGCAACGTTTCACCAAACAAGGCCTTATCAAAGCAAACGAACAACATAGAGTACAAATTTAAATAAAACAAATGGACGACTAAAATTAAACGTTTAATGAAAAATCTGAAAGAAAACGGTAACTAACAAAAACCTAATAATGTTAAATAATGTAACACAAAAATACATAAAAACTAGAAGTAGAACGAAGAGAAACAACAGTAAAATCTAGTAAATATATAATTTGAATACATGCAATAAATACCACAGTGATTACGGCATCGAAGAGAAGGTACTAAGAAGCATAGGAATGTAAAACGTTGAGCTCATGTGGTCTAAGGCATAATAAAGAAATCAACCGATTCTCCAGAGAAATTCATCTGCATCATCCGAGGAACATCGAATGATGGCTGGGACCTGACATCGTGGAGCTCCCCAAATGCCAGTATCATTGAAATGGGTGGCTACAGGGGTCACAGAGCATTGGCGATACTAATAGCCCATCGCAAGCGGCGATGACAACAATCTCAGATTTTGTACTGTTGCACCTCTGGGTGTGTGCGGAGGGTGACTGTAGAGTCCAACTTAGAACAGAACTCTCATCACAGGTGGGGCATACATGATCAAGGCTAGATATGTGCGGTTGTGTACTCTGTCTTTCAAGGCTGCTCGCTTCTCTGTGACTCCAACAATACGATGATTCTCAGCATTCGGGTTCCTCTTTGCTGTTACAGCGCCACATTTGGCGATCTTGCGCATGGGATTCCAGCACGATTGTCTGCATCAGTTATCAGAGACACTTTTAAGAGTGTCTTAAAGCGTTCTGTCCACCAGCTAAACGTCTGCCCCTTCAAGCTCTACACATCAACTGTTTGGTATGCTAACAGTATCTGAGCAACGTGCGTGACCGACCCATCTCAGTTGGGCCTTCTGCAACAGGGTGTTGACGCTTGGGATCTTTGCTCTTGTGAGGACTTTGCTGTCTGGAATTTTGTCCTGCCAGTTTATTTTTAGTATTCTGCGTAGACAGCTTGTGTGGAAATGGTTTAATTTTCTTGCGTGTCTGCTATACACTGTCCATGTCTCGCTTGCGTACAGCAGCGTGATTAGCACTATGGCCTGGTAAACTTTCAGCTTTGTGACTATGCTTATCCTTCCGTTCCACACAGTGACACGTAACCTTCGGAACGCAGCACTGGCTTTGGATATCCTATTGTGGACCCAGAATCTATGTTTGCCGATCTGGATAGGAGGCTGCCAAGATAAGCAAAGTTGTCCGTTGACTGGAGGCGCTGGTGTTTAATGTTGATGACTGGATCGTAATACTGTTCTCTAGGGCGGGCTGGAACATGACCTCTGTTTTTGGTGTAATTGGCGATATCATGCAAGTGTTGGGCGGATTGGTCACTGAGCCTCTTGCCTGTCTCGCCGATATAAGCCTGTTACACCGCTTACAGATAATGGCATAGAAACGATTACGGGACTAGCATGTGAAACCATCGTCAATAACAAACGTGGCTAGGAAAGATACAGTACACGTCTGTATCCACATAAGCACACTTGTTGCAACGCCGGCGCCACACTGAACAGTGCCAAATGAGTCTGGATATTGACTTAAGCGACTGTGTTTCAACATCCTTAAGAATTCTGTCCCATCTGTAAGACACCAAAGGATAGTTGGGGAAGACAGAACGGTCTCAGGATCTGACTTAAGGATAGACAGATGACGGAATAAAACATTTTTCACCAGTGAACTATGGGGGTGGAAAGTTATGATAAGTTTTACACTCTCAGAGTTAGTGGTCCTATGCTGGCTGGTGAGGGCCTGCTGGCGAGTGATTTTCTGAACTCGATGCATAGCCCAGACAAGCACCCTCTCCGGGTATAGGCGCCTGCGAAAGAAATCAAGCATCTAACCCCTCCAAGAAAAACAGGGCCTCCCAAACCCCCAAAAACCAAATCAAAAGGCCAAAAAAGGGGTGGGAAGGTATAAAAGTT
>JADZMA010000758.1:0-30080 GCA_020796225.1 Arion vulgaris | reverse complement strand
GGGGAAATAAATTTGATTGATGTACCACTGACAATTTCTAACATCAATTGATAAGCCATCACATAAACATTAAGCTATAAGAAATGCCTGACAAACCTTGGGGCAAAAACAACCAATCCAAATCTAAGTTTGTTTTTGGCTGGTGTGAAAGAGTTTTAGGGTTCAAAATAAAATTGTAAAAACAAGCCTGAATTAGTAAAAATAAAAAATAAACCTGAAAATGCTTGCTTTCTTTTCATCCCACAAGGCTGCAGGCAGTTCAAACAAAAATGCGCAAGAAAAACATGGACAACTAACAACTATTATACAATTAAACAACAGCTGTGAAAATAATGATGGGACTTCATGCAGTTGATATCTTAATATTACCTCATTTACAATATATTCTAGCAGTTCAAATATAGCCATTGGCAAGGGACCATCTCCCGTGAAAACTTCAATGTCACCTGGACAGGCTGCAATATGACTCACAGTGACAGTTATTCAAAATAAGAATGTTAATGAATGATAGACAGAAAAAGAAAGAACGAAAAAAGAAATAGAAAGAAAAGTTATAAGGACAAACAAATTATATCAAAAACAGATATCAATTTTTTTTTAAGTACACCAATGGAATAATTTAGTAGAAAACAAATATATTGTGGCAAGTAACCAAATATGTCAGAATTAATCTGCAAAATATGAAGACAAAACAATCTAAATCATGTCATGTTCAGCTTCTACCAAATATTTAGTATCTGACAAACAAAATCAATAAATTTCAAATCTGATAGTTGATTTCTAGGCAGATGGTTTAGTTTAATCCCCAGTAGGAACGGAATTTGTTCAACTGCAAACCATCCAGCCTGAATACCAAAAATTTACAAGAAAATAAAGGCGGCCATGTACTGTTGGAAACATTATGTGTCTAACAAAGTAATCCCTAATATAGTTCATAAGTACGGTTCCAACTTCACTGCAACGGGTCACCCCATAATTTCTCCGTTCCTGTGCCAATGAAAATCACACGAAATGCTAAGAACTGTGAAATGTTTCCTGGGTGAACTAATTCCAGAATGAAACAGTCACGACGCCACAAAAAAGCAACCTGCACCGCATAAATGCATATGGTCGTCGCTAATGTAGCAACACAAAACTGTTCATCACTTGAATCACGATAATTCTGTCGAAGGAACAGCAATCATGACAAAATCCAGCTTTCTGCACTAGCAATATAACTGCATACGGCAGATTGAGCTTGTTCATAACCGCTGTCCGCCATTTTCTGAATACACACAACAAACGCACGGTTGACACAGCAAAAGCATTCCATGTAACAGTCATAGCTCACAGCGCTTCTCAAGCACTAACTCAGTAGCTCGGCAAACAAACTGAAAATACCCGACCAAACATGGCGGAAATGCGCTAGCAAAGTCGTGTCCAGAATCAAACAATATACCACATGGTATGAAAACAGGTTCTTTATATTATCTATTATTACTGTAACTTTTTTGTAACATGGAAAATATTAAAGAATAGTAATAAATATTACACATGGGGAATATGATCAAATTCCTTTTGTAAAATACTTGTTCATAAATGTAAGTGTGGGGGGTAGAATGCCTTAATGTTTCCAATTTCTATTCAATATTTTGACAGAATTCAGAAACTTTCTATTCTGTGCTTCAGATGTATCACATAATTCAGTTCCATGTCAGAATACACAGCATCAAATATTTGACATCCCTTTAAATTGTTCATTAAATAATTTGGTACAGTTCTCTAAATTCACAACTGAAATGTAGTATTCAGAATTGTAACTAGCATTTTCTATCACAAGGCAACAGTACTGTCATTTCAAGCAAATCTGTAATGTCTAACATACGTCATGGAAAGTAGGCTTTACCTTGTAAGAGTTAATCAAATGCAGAAATGTCTAGTGTAATGTAGATATGCTTGCAAGCAATTTATGAGCAGTTTGAGTAAATAAACTAACCTCACAAGTCACTGACTTGTACCATTTCCATCTTCTGCTTTGCTAATGTAAAATTAACTTTGTTTAATATAAATTGCTAATATTAGTGACTCATTGTTCTGCAATGCTAAACACTTCGTTTAATAATATGCCTATTAAATAAATGCTGAGCCAAGACATCTTCTTAAATTGATATTTAAATCACAAGCCTGGTTCACAAAACAATATATAAACAAGTATTAAGTCAAATCTATCATTCACTTAGATCAGACACTGATAACATAATCACATTCAAAGAAGAATTATATCACCTGTAATGACAGTTTTTGTAAGAATTTTAAACTAAAATGTCAAGTCAGTCCTCATGAACGGCTGTGAAACACGGAGAATTATAACTACCAAAGATATACAGGTTTTCAATAATGGGTTCTTGGGCAGAAAAGAAAAACTGAAAATTATGACAAGGTCAATTATGAGGAACTCATGAAAAGAGAACTTAAGAAACGTTGATGGCACTGGATAAGTCATACATTAAAATGATATACAAATATATCATTACCCAACTAATATTATAGCAAGGCAGATCTTGCTTTGGAATACACAGGGAAAGAGAAACACAGGAATATAAAAAAGTCATGGGAAAGAGGAGCTGGAAATTAACATTTAGGTAACATGGATGACATGAAAAGAATAGCACAGGACAGACATGAATAACATACATTTATTGAGGACCTGTGTTCCACAGAATGATTAAATAATAATTATTATTAATTACAGCTTTAACAAAATTCACAATCTGATTCACACACTGACCTTTGAGAGGTTTCCCTGTCATTGCAGCCTCCAAATGTTCCTCACATGCATTTTCACTAAAAATACTGGCCAAATCTTTAGGTTCTGGGGGTGGGACTGGGTATCTTCCAATTGACATCTCTACTAAAGATAATCCAAGACTCCATATGTCAGACTGTACAGAATAGGGGGTGCCTTGTAATCTTTCGCTGGGAAAATAACGTTTATTTTTGAGAAAAATCTAGAAATTATCTTTTGGAACAAATGTGAGATTTAGATATAGCAGGACATGAAGGTCTCTGATATTTCTTTTCGCTCATTCTTTCTGATTTCATCATTCATGTGATGATATAGATCATCTAGCTGTATATATTTGGGCTTATGCTCTACGCCAAAGGCTGTGCAGCCTTTCTGACTGTGTTCGGATAAGGAACATTTCCTGTATTTTCGGGGCACATAAGCTTGTCCTAGGACAGCGTCTTACACCTATAACACACCGTGAAAAGTGTTGGCCTTCGCAAATGTTTGATTTGGACAGCCTGTCAAATATTTACATTGTCGAAACCTACTTTTCTGACCACTTTGAGTTTATTCCGGAGTATGAACATTCTCAGTCTCTTTGAGGCGCGTGTCGGCACTTGGCAATTTGCAGTTACTACTTTGCATTTTCCCTGGCCATGGTGTACAAATCAGGGAAACACTGGACTGGGGCTACGCACAAATAATGTAGAGGGTCGTTTCATTAGACGCTATCAGCGCAACTTAGATTTTGCCGCCAAATGTCACCACCCCTCTGGTTTTACCGGGGATGTTAGCTGTGAAAACAACAGTACCATGCCCGGTTGTTTCAGGAAGGCAGTTTCATTAAATGCTAAAACATCTGGGTTATGCGCCTGCAAGCTATGTCTCCTCGTTTTGAAAATAACCGGACAAGCGAGCAAGTGAACGAGCGTGGTTCCCAGTGTCGACAACCAATTGCGTGCACAGTCTCTAACGGCTGAGCATGCCTCTCCGCTTCTTCACTTGATGAAGCGAACAAGGCTCCCAGCAAATAAGGACATGGTAGCTCTATTAAGATTCGCCGCGGTCTTACTGATGGTGTTTTGTATGTATATCAAGTTGCTTGGTCATGATGTGATGCATTCAGTCTAAAATTTTAAAAGCTCAACGGTGGTCTCGTTAAAAGGCCCGGCTCTCGAAACGAACTTGTGGGTCCGCAGGTAGAAATATGCCTATTCTTGCTTGGCGAGGCAGTCTTGCCAGCAAAACGGTGGAAGCGAGCTGGTCGCTTCGCCAATTTCGCTGGGACGCAGGATCCGCCTGCACAGAGCGCTGTCTCCCTACACCGAGCATTGTCGATACAGTCACGTCCATGACAGCTATCTGGTTGATCCTGCCAGGGAGTCATAAGCTTTGTCTCAAAGATTAAGCATGCATGTCTAAGTTCACACTGTCTCACGGTGAAACCGCGAATGGCTCATTAAATCAGTCGTGGTCAAAGGCTCATGGCGGCAACATGTGCCAGGGTTAGCGAAGGGCGGCTAACCAAGACCCTGCCCCTACCTCCAAGTGCTGACCCTGAAACAGACTCAGTTCGGTCTTGCTAAAGGGGGCAGGGATCGTGGAGAACTACAAGTAGTGGTAGTAGTGCAAGCAAGGAAAACAATGCAGGGGCCAAAATCCCTGAACAAGCACGCATCTCTGGCCGATGTCGATAAAATATGCCCAAGTTCAAAAGTACGAATCAGCGCGTATAGCATCCGCGAACAAACAGTGGTGGAAGTGCAAACACGAAAAGAAATGGACCGAAATCCTGAACAGCGCTCACATTTCTGGCCAAGACCGCTAAAATATGTCCAAGTTAAAAAAAGTATGAAACACAGAGTACGAGCTCCGGGAACAAAACACCAACTCCCCCGGAGTAAATGACCGAATTTAAGGGAAGAGAGGTGCATCCCAAAAGCCAAGACATGAAGTAAAACTCGGCACCATGTGCACAAATCAAGCTGAGTGTCGGAGCAGTCCCAAGGCAAGGTACATGAAACGGCAGATGTGTGAATATGTTGGTAGTATTAGCTTTCCAGCAGATGGGAAAGGCTGCATGCGAAGGGATGAGAGGTGCATCCTGAATGGAGCGAAACTCGAGCCATGAGCGCATGTTGGGCAGCGTGCCGTGGCACTCCTGATCCATGGTAAATGTGGTACATCAGGTGACGGTGGCACAGGGGAAGACTGCGATAAACTCTGTTCATGAGGCCAAGCACGACTAAGATACTGGGTAAAGTTGAGAGTGTAAATCCCAAGTTACGTTCTAGCGTTACGAAACTGCCTCCTGAGACAGTCGGGCAGGTACGATTGTTCACGCAATTAACATCCCCGGAAATATCAGGACGGGTGATGACCAGAGAGTGCAAAATCTAAAGTTGCGCTGATAGCGGAATTGAAATGACCCATACGTACGATAATGCGGCCCCAGCCCAGGGTTTCGCGGATCAAAGGAACGACAGAACAAATGCAATTGCCTAGTGCCAACCCGAGGCCATAAAGCAACCCAGGACTGTGCTCTCTTCGTAGGGAACCACTGCTGCCTTGTAGTTTTGGTTGAGGACAATCAAAGGCTAGTGCATAACCGCTACACAAAGCTGGACGGTAGGCAAACCAAGCAGTCCATTAACAAAACTGGTATAGCTGGGCAGATGACGCCATCAGCCCGGAGGCAGGTCGTCTACGGGTCGTCTGCCCTGAAAGAAAATAGCAACCTGTTGCTTGTGGATTTTGGCTGGGACAGCCAATAACGGAGAGCGAACACAGTAACGATGGTTGAAATCGGACACTGCTGAAAGATAAGCAACTGAGCTCCAAATGGCACTGAAAGCGGTGGACGTAGTTACTATGCTAAGGCTGCATGGACCAAATTTTATCATGAATATGTTTAGTATAGAATCTCGATATGGTGCTACACCTGTGGAGATCTGTCGAGCAGGACGAGGCCGGGCCCCATGCCATGAAGGGGTCCGTTTTTTGACACTGTCCCTGTCCTCCAACTTGGCAAAGCAGCAGTGAGGCCACTGGGAAAAAAGCTACTGGTTCAATACAGCAAAGTACTGGTCAGAGACGATTAAACATTGTGCAATGGAATGCCGAAGGTATTCATCACAATAAGACTCGCAATAAGACTTGCAGAAGACGAAATTGATGTTGCGTGCAAGAGACACACCTATTTGCCCAACATAGATTCGGATCAGAGGTTACCAAACCTTCAGATTAGACCGAGAAGGGCACAAAGGTGGAGTCCTCACCCTAGTACAAAACGGCATTCTAGCAAAGCAAACGGAAGTAACCACAGGAAGCTCTAGCGCAGCTGAGATCGTAGGCGTCCTAATTGCATGTGATGAAATACAGATTCTTCTGTATAACTTATACTGCCCAAGTGACATTCTCGCGTCACTCGATGCAATGAGTATCAATGATACAGCATGCATGGTGGTCGGTGATTTCAACAGCCACTCAGAAAGATGGGCTACCATGAAACGAACAGCAGAGGCGTAGAAGTAGAAGACTGGGAGATAGAGAACAACCTGTTCCTCATCAATGTCGTAGACGATCCGCCAACCTTCTACTCGAGAAGGTGACATACGACTAGCACCCCCTATTTGGCCTTCGCAACAAGTGACCTCTCCACAAAAACAGTATGTACGGTCACAAAGCAACTCGGAGATAGTGACCATATGCCCGTCAGGCTGCAGTAGACCTAAATTGTACCTGAGACCAAAATGTGGTTGCCTACTGGAACTACAAAAAGCCAATTGGTATGGGCACTGACAGATGCCAATGTTGAGCACCTCAACATGCATGAAAAGAAACACATGCAATCCGCGGCAAGGGAACTCTCAGAAGCAATCCTGAAAGCGCACGAAACCATTCCTAGAGAAGCACGGAAGGATTACAAGCCATACTGGACAGCAGAGGTTCAGAAACTTGAAAATGACCTTGAGTTGGCAAGGAGTGAGGCAGAACAGGCACAGTCAGTACACCAATACTGCTTACAAGGTGGCGGCTAAGTACAAGCGGGAGGTCAAACAATCAGCACGACAGAGCTGGGTTGATAAGACCGAATCCCTGAACCTTGATAGGGACGGCCATAAATTGTGGAAGCTGCAAAGCGCTAAGTGATGAAAACACCAGCCGACCTCCAATAGTCCTCGAACAAGATAATAAGATGTACCGGGAAGGAAGCTGCAAACATTCTAATGCAAAAATATGCCCAAGTCAGCAGAGTAAGCATAGCAAAAGAAAAAGTCGATGACACAGAGAAAAGGTAGAGCCAAGAAAAGCCGATAGTCACCAAACGGATACATTTACCAGTAATAAGTTGGAAGAGGCATATGAGGAGCTCTAAGTCGAAAGTCGCACAGAAAGGATGGGATCACAAATGAAATGCTTAAAACTTGGTACTAGAGAAAGGACAGCTCTATTGGCCGTCCTAAATATGTCGCGGAGGACAGGCATAGTACCAAGAGAATTGAAGGAAGCGATCATGGTACCCATCCTAAAACCAAGAAAAACATACTCGACTTCGCGAGTTACAGACCAATAAGCCTCCTAAGCTGCACAGGCAAACTTATGGAACGCATGGTGAACAAACGGCTATCTTGGCACTTGGAAAGCAAAGGGCTTCTCATGGTACAACAGGGAGGTTTCGAGGTGCCGATCTACAGAAGATCAGGTAACCTATATCGCCCAGGAAATCGAGATGGTTTCCAAGAAAAGAGACACTGGCAGTTTTGGTAAATATGGAGAAGGCGTTGACACAGTCTGGAAAAAGGGGCTAAACTAAAACTCACCCTCGGTATAAAGGAAAATGTACAAATGGCTTGATAGATACCTAGAGAACAGAACAGCAAGGGTTCAGGTTCAGGGTGCACAAGTATGAAGGCCACACAAGACAAGGAGTCCCCAAGGAGGATGCTCTCACCAACTCTCTAATCTTTGTCAATGACATAGCTACATGCCTACCAAAGCGAATACACTCTGCCATGTATGCCGACGACCTGGCAATATGAGGGAAAAGAGTCAATGCCCGTAGCAACAAATCGACTGCAAGATACGCTAAATAAGCTGGAAGTCTGGTAAAAAAAAGTGGAATATGAACATAAGCGCTTCTAAAACCACCTACACTGTGTTCTCGCAGAACAACCAGAATCACAAAATTAAGCTTATAATCAATGGGCAAGATCTTCCAGAAAGCAAGACCCCAACGTACCTGGAAGTCACACTTGATCGAAAGCTGACTTGGTGCCCCCAAATCGAAAATGCTACGGCAAAAGCAAGACACAGGCTCATGATGATGTGCAAACTCGCAGGCTCCAAGTGGGGAGCAAACACCAGAGTCCTCAAAAAACACTACTCTGGAAGAGTACGACCTGTACTGGAGTACAGCATTGCAGAGTGGAGTAGTGCATCCAACAAACAATTCGCCAAAGTGAGCAATAATCAAAACTGTGCAATAAGCATTATCACAGGAGCCATGAAGTCCACGCCATCAAGCGATGGAACAATCACAGGCCATTTGCGGCCATTTACTCCGGGGGGAGTTAAGATTCATTCACAGACAACTGTTTCTTATGTTTCAGAAACTATTTGGTCAACTTTTCATCGGATATCAGCCAGGAGATGCATGCATTTTGTTCAGGGATTTTGGACCTGCATTACTTTTCCGTACTTGCACTACTACCACTACCTGTAGCTCTCCCTCGATCCCTATCCGCTTAGCCAGACAGGAACCGTTGTCTGTTTCCAAGGTCACCACATGGAGGTGGGGTAGAATCTTGAATAGTGCCAGCTCACTAAACCTGGTGCAACGTTGTCCCTAGATTTGCACCTTTGACCCTGGTCACTGATATCTCTCTCGACCACCCTCTGTTAATTCAGGCGAAAGTCATGACGCCTAGTATTGCGCTTCTGATTTTTGGGTGCTGCCTAAATTACCCTTTTACAGGTGTCCCTCAACCATATGGACAGTCTCGCCCACTTCAGAGGTACTTGAGCTTAGATCCTTCAAGAATGATCATCGTGGAAACCTGTTGTCCATGTAACTCTTGCCTTGAGTCCTGTACCAATGGTACTGTAACGGCCTGAGTTAATTAGCGAGTGTGACTTCTCTATTGGATTTCCTGCCTTGGTGAGATCGGGATCTACACCAAAGAGCATTAGCTACTTTGCGCTGACTGGGTGAGGTCGCTCCGGTTTAGGAGCATTCTCAACCCTTCCAGGGCTAGTCACTGGAACTGTCACATTTCTTGTATTCATTGCTCTTTAACGATCAATTTTCGCCGTATATTTGGGCTTTATGATCTTCGCCAAAGAGTATGTCTACAATATGCGCTCTTTCTGACTATATGAGGCTGTTCCGGATTAGGAACATTCTCAGTCTTTGGGAGACGAGGTGCTTGTCATGCAAACGATCATATTTTGCGGTATGCTTAGCATTCATATGTTCTGAGCTAAGGTGTTTGACGTCATCTTACTCTGTGTAGGATGATCGACATCTGAAAAGTATCGCCCTTAGCCAATGTTTGAGTTTGTACCAGTCACACCTTTGTATTATCGGCCTTACTTTTCTATCCAGGGTGAGTTTGTTCCTGAGTGGGAGTATTCTCAGCGTTTTGGGGCTATGCGACACTTGGCAATTTGCAAGGTTTTACGCTGCATTTTCCCTGTACCCAAAAAACACTGGACTGGGGCGGTGCACAGATATTCTAGAGCATAGGTTCCCAACCTTTTTTGAATGAGAGCCCCCTTTTTCAGTGAATAATTTGCTAAACACACCATGTGCTGACAATTCTATCAACTCTTCCTCCAGTAATAATTATGTTATTTGTACATTTTCTTCTACTTCTTCCTCTGCGTACTCACTAGACTTGGATTTCAGATTATCCAATAAAGTCCCCTATCAGCCACACCATACAGTTTTCTTGGATGCTGGTGTAAGTGGACCACTTCTTTCTTCTCATTTCTGCATACTGGGGGCAGTGTTGTAGGATGTGCTCTGTCGTCATATTCGCCAAACCACCAGGGCACAGGGCATTTCTGCCTATCTTGAATCTAGTTCTGTTTTTATTCTGTTGTGACCCATCCGGAGGCGAAGTATGATGAATGTGGTCTCTTCTGGGCAGTTCGTAATATCCATCATGTGTGTTGTGTTTTGTGTTTTTTTTCCCACTTTGTTGTGTAGCGCCCTCTGGCGATGGTTTTGCTTCTTCCTAGTTGACCAGGTTGTCATCTTAAGGCATCCCTGCTCCCTATTTAGCCAGTCTGTCAGCATCTTCAACCCCATTGAGCTTGTAGTGTGAGGGTATCCACTGGATTACTACACTCTCAGAATCATGGGCCAACTGGGCTACGGTTGACTTAGTTCTGTGTTCCTTTCAGATTTCATTACCGAGATAGCAGACCAAAAGCACAATTCTCCATGTATTTTTTTCATATGTTGTAGTGCCATTTTTGCAACTGCATTGAGGGCATTTAGCTCTGGGGGCCTGCATGACCTTTTTAGAATGCTACAACCCGCACCCTGTTGGTGCCTGCTAATTTGTTCACGATCCCCATTCCTTTGCTTTCCCCCAGATCTGCATATCTGTGTTTTCCACGTCCGCCTGCTGTCCATGATGATTCCCATACATGTTGGACATCTGTCCTTCAGAGTAGGTGGTCATTGAACTTGAGTTGAGCATTTGTTTCTTCTTGGATAGGTTAAAGACTGTGAAATTGATTTCCTTTTCATTTATAAAGGGCAGTCACGATATGGTATATTTTAAACATTTTTTAATTACATCCTGCATCATTGAGGTGGCTACTGCAATTGATTCTTCTCAGTCGCCTGTGGTGCCGGGGCCCTCAAGGAAAGCAAAGAATAGTACCACTGCAACCTACAATGCATGTCTGAAGAGGCGACTGATGTAGGCCCTAGGGATGCTACCCTAGTAAATAAAAGCAGCGCAGAAATCAGATGTGCTGGCCTACTTGTAGGCGAATAACTGGCACAACGTACAATTGCTCTTAGGCTCAAATCACATACAAATCACAGAGAGTGGTTAACAAGTGGTCGATATTGAGCGTTCGAAGAAGAAACAAATGTGAGAGTAAACGAACAAACCATAGCAAAACTGAGTATGCTGGACCGAAAGGCACAGATATCACAGCGCGCTGCAAACAAAGCAGAATGTATTTACAATTATATAGTTTAACCGCACACAAATCACACAGAATAGATTTTAAGTGGTTATAATAGAAAAGAAGAAGAAGTATGCATTTACCCAAATGTTGGTTATCACAGGTGGTAAAAGAGATGCAACACTATAAATTACACATTCTAGGGTCAGCGAAAGTAGATGGACAGGCTTTGGACAGACGACAACTAGAACAGGGAAACCATCTTATACTCAGGAAGAGACGACTGGAATCATTCAGCAGGAGTTGCACTAATAATAAGGAAAGGATTGAATAAACATCTCTTAGAGTGGCACCCGATTAATGAAAGATTGTTGAAAGCCGATTTAATGGGAAACAAGGAAAGCTAACTATCATTCAATGCTATGCACCCACTAACGAGCCGAAGAAGAGGACAAAAACACATTTTATAGAAGGTTACAGGAAATAGTGGACAAGGTTCCAGCTCAGGACGTTTTGTACATGATGGGAGACCTAAACGCAAAGTTGGAAACAATAACAGACACAGAGAAGCAATAATGGGGAAAGAGGGATGTGGCACTGCAAATGAAAATGGAGAAATGTTGAGCAATTTTTGTCTAGAAAACAGACTGATCATAGGAGGCACATTATTTCCACACAGGACCATACACAAGTACACATGGATATCCCCAAATGGAAGAGATGAAAACCAGATAGACCACTTTATGATCAACAGTAAATGGCGAAAGACATTACTTGATGTAAAGGTGAAAAGAGGAGCTGACGTGGCAGCGACCACCACCTTATCGCGCATGATCAGGCTCAAACTCAAGAAAACATATATACAAGCCAAGACAAGAACAGAATACTTTAATGTTAACCTATTAAAAGACAGAGAAATTGCTACAAAATATATAGTGGAACTAAAGAACAGATTTCAAATCTGTCAGAGCAGTCAGACACAACACCAACTGAAAGTATCTAAGAAAAATGGAATGCGATCAAAGGCACATATAAAATAGTTAGCAGTAGTGTACTGGGAACCAGTAAAGGACAACATAAAGAGGGATAAGTGGCCGGGACCTTAGAATACATCCAAAAGCGAAAGGAGAAAAAATCTCATCAATAGCATTAGATCAGAACGTCAAAAAGATAAGGCAAGAAAAGAATATACAGAACTAAACAAAATGGTAAAAGAAGTGCTAGAACAGACAAGAGACAATTTATGGAAAAGACAGCAGAAATAGCAGAAAAAGCTGCTAAAGTACATGATCTGAACACACTGTACAAGATTACCAAACAATTATGCGGAGGTAAAAGACACAACCATAACATGCCAGTCAGAAACAGCCTAGGACAACTGTTGACAACAGAGCAGGAGCAGGATATGAGATGGACATCCCACTTTGAAGATGTGCTAACAGACCTGATCCTGAACATCCACCGGATATCCCACCCGCCGCACAGGATATTGATATCAACCTCAAATTGCCAGAAAAGCAAGAAATAGTAAAAGCTATTGGATCCCTGAGAAACAACAAAGCACCGGAAATGATGAAATGACAGCAGAGCTTTTCAAGATCGATCCCATCTTAGCTGCAAACATACTAGAGCCATTGTTTGCAGATATCTGGGAGAAAGAAGAATTGCCTAAGGATTGGACTAGGGTACTGTGGTGAAAATCCCCAAGAAAGGAGACCTAACAGATTGCAATAACTGGAGAGGAATCACGTTGCTTCAATCCCAAGTAAGATATTCTGCAAAATTGTCATAATGCAATACAAAGCAGTAGACAAGTGTCTACGAATGGAGAAACAGGATTTAGGAAGGAAGAGGAACAAATGAACACATATTTACCCCACGAACATTTTAGAACAATGTAGGAGTGGCAAAAGGGCTATATATATCAACTTCATAGATTTTGAAAAGGCATTCGACAGCGTCCACAGAGACAGCCTATGGGAAAATACTGAGACAATACGGCGCACCGCAGAAGCTTGTCAACATCATAGCCCTCTTCTATAAGATTTCTCCTGCAACCTAAAGAATTCCAACAAAACATTCCCAGTAAAATCTGGTGTAAGACAGGATGCGAATGTCCTCTCTTTTGTTTAGTATTACAATTGACTGGGTGCTAAAAATGCCATAAAACAACAAGCACCAAGAGGAATAAGATGGACCCTTTCGAGATGCTTGAGGACCTGGACTTTGCAGACGATATAGCCCTGGTGTCACACAAATATGAACATATACAAGAGAAAAGTACAATACTTCACAGCACGGCAAAGACAGTAGGCCTCCCAAAAAAACACAGGAAAAACAAAAATTATGACAAACAGTGAAATCCAACAACCAGTAATGTTAGAAGATGAAACACTGGAAAGGGTTGAGCAGTTTACATATCTTGGTAGTATACTGACACTAAATGGTGGCACAGAGGAAGATATAAAATCACGCCTGAGTAAGGCCAGAACCGCTTTGCCAGAATGAAACCAGTATGGAAGTCCAAAATTTACAATAGGACCACAAAGCTTAAACTCTATAAAGCATTGTTTTGCCAGTTTTGCTCTACGGATCGGAGTGTTGGAGGATGACCAAAGGAGATACTAGCAGGCTGTCAGTTTTCCACCACTCTTGTCTTCTGAGAATCTTGGGAATCTTTTGGCCAGTAAAAATATCCAATAACCAACTACTCCAAGACACAAGACAAGAGGCAATGATGACATACTCAAAAAGAGAAGATGGAAATGGCTCCGACATGTTATGAGAATGAGACAAGAAATGCCTGCAAGGATAGCCCTCACTTGGACACCAGAGGGAAAAAGAAAGAAAGGCAGACCACGGACAACATGGAGCGCATGATGGAAGAGGAACTGACAACCGCATTTTGACGTGGCTCTGCGCTGAAGGTTGCATGGACAGAGAGCATGGAAAGTCCTTCTGAAGCCCCATTGTCACTAGGCATGACGGGATTAAGTAAGTGAAGTAAATGTTGGTTAGGTAATGCTTTTCTAAAATAAGTTAGAATAAAGGAAAACTTTGATACTAACCGCCATATATGACCTTGTTCCAACAAATGAGTTAGCCATTGAATCTATCAATTGACCACTGACACCGAAATCACACAATTTGATTTCTCCTCTTGAATTCACCAGGATATTTGATGGCTTTACATCTACGAATAGAAAAAAATTGTCAATTAATAACAGGTTTTGTAACAATACAGAGCAATAAATGGGTTGAAGATGCATCATGGGGAAAAGAATAAAGTATAAGAATGCAGAGAGAACTAATATCAATTCAACAGTGCATATGTGCTATGTCCTTCAATATGGTAGCCATCTAAATGTTTGCACACTCACAGTACCCAAGTGATGTTGTCTGGCATATCATCTTTATGCAAACAGGACCCCATTTCAATCAGGCAGTTGATTGTTTCTGATTCTGTTTCCAGATATATGGAACAGAGGGCATTTATGATGTCTGCCTTGTTCATGCTTCTCCTACTTGCAATAGAAAGTCTATATAACAGAAAATAATATAGGAAGATGGAGGAAAATTCTGATGCATAGATGGAAATAATGGTATATTTTAAATGAAAGAATGTCGCAACATGTACAATGCAAATAATTGTGTTGATTGACTTAAAGATTGAACTTAGCACCATTTCTCGATATACTTCATGGTATTTTTGTTTTCATTCGCCTGCTATAAATTTAGACAAAGTCATGGCACCTCTGATTTTGCATGAAGGCTTACTTTCCTTATCACCCTTGCCCCTTGCGGTTCAGTCGAGCTTTACTCCAACTTCAGAGGTACTTGTAGTTTAGATCCCCAAGTAAAGAATCAGGGTCTCCTGTAGTCCAGCTGAGTACTGTGCCCACACATCTCAAGAAAATGACTTGGCTGTACACCTGGACATGCTGGAGTGCAGGGTAACGAGCGTGCAGACTTTCTGGCAAACAATGCCCCGACTCAAACGGGCAGAAGTATGGACAGAGCCGAGATCATCAATGCGGTACGCCTCAATTATGTGACATGGGCACGTCTCAGACACTGGAACGAGTTCGAGAATTAGGCGTTAATGTGGACATGCCAGCAGGTGCAGTTGTCTTCGTCTTCTGGTGGTAAGGAGAAAGAAGGAAAAATTAGGTTTTAAAAACAACTTCCTGCAACTTTCATGGGTACGGGTGAGCAAATGGACTTTAGGATGGCGGAGGACAGAGCATGCATGGGAATGCCCAATGCGCCGTGACGTCGATCGCAAACATAACTGTGCCCACAACAAAGATTTTTGGTCTCCTTGGCCTCGAACCACAGAATATCCACTGTGCATGATCACTAGCGTAGTTATCAACTTCGCCATTGCCATCCCCTCATGGAAAAAAAAACAACTTCTTTGTCATTTGCATAATAATGACGAGTGTATATACCACTTGTCAACTCCTTATCTTTAATGTATTACTTATTTATTTGCATGTTAAAGTATCATGTTATTGCAATTATTTCACTAAACTAAACCTTGATTTCAACTTACAAGTGATCTTACTTTGATATATACATATATAGCTTTTTTTTAAAACAACGAAAGAAATTAATAGTGCAAGCTAACAATGGAATGACATGGAAACTGACCTCTGTGAATAATTTGATGCTTTTCTCTAAGGTATGACAGTCCCTTGAGAACCTGAGAAAGATAAAAGATAATAGAAATTATATTAACTAATACAAGTCTTATGTGACAAGAATTACGAGATTTAAGGCACCATGATACCAAATAATGAACAAGCTAAATGGTTAGGGGGAAAATACTTACGACATTTACATCTTAATCTTTATATACCCTAAGAAAACCCTGAAATGAACTTTACTGAGAAAGGCAAGAAACATCGACTCAGTTCCATAAAAAAAGAAATTGTCCAGGATAGAGTGGTATGGAGAAATCATTTGAAGGCCTTATGTAATGTATAAAAGTATGAGAGGAACATAGTAATATAATATACTAGCCATTACATCTATTGGCCCATGGGTCTGTGCATTGTGGCGTGAGTTCTGAAGGGGGTTTTCTAGCCGATGTGCATGGAAGTACCATTGTTAAGCAGAATGGAGAATACAGGACAACCTACTAATAGAATGAGAGGAAGTTAAGCACATATCCCTGGACATACTACTGTAGTTCAATGGCAGCATGCTGCATGAGGATACAGCAACTGATGATGCATCTACACTGCGGTTGAAGGAATTTGGAATCAAATGTATAAATGGATCCCTGAGGGACAAAATGAGGAGCGACTAACAGGTGAACCATGGGAGCAATCAGCATGTGTATCTTTCAATGGAAACCCCATCTGTAAACCCCATCTGAGTAGGTGCCGCAAACTTCTTCTTCAAACGCCCATATCGACTCACTTGTCAACCACTCTTTGTGATTTGTATGTGATCTGTGCTTAAGAGCAATTGTACGTTATGCTCTGCTATGCGCCTACAAGTAGGCCAGCACATCCGATTTCTGCACTGCTTTTCATTTACTAAGGTAGCATCCCTAGGGTCTACATCAGTCGCCCCTTACAACATGCATTGTAGGTTGCAGTGGTACTATTCTTTGCTTCTTGGCCCCAGTACCACATGAGGGTGCATGAACAATATACAGCATTGCATTTCTATATGTTTGGAAATCTGGGTATTCTTCTTCTTCTTCTTCGCGATCTCTGGTCATGCGCTTAATTTACTGTGGACCACAACTGGGCAGACAGCTTCAGGTCTGTCAGGTTTCCCCAAAGCTTAGTTTTCAGGTCGACTGGGTGTGGCCACATGTTACTTCTCAGCTCACACAGAAGAGGACAGTCTTGCAGGATATGCCTGGTGTCTGTTCTGCCTGCTGACACTGGCAGAGAGCTGTTTGACTTATTCCTAGTCTGTATAAGTGTTTGCTGAGTCTGCAGTGTCCGTGCGTAGCTCGAAATATAATGACCTGGTCTGTTCTGCTTAGGTCTTTGAGGGAGTCTTTTCCATAATCATATCCAGTGTTTGTCTTCCAGTCTACTGCAGATTTTCTCTGTATGAGGGTTTTGACCTCTTGAAAAGACAAGGGTTGGTAAAATTGCTCTTTGGCACTGCCCTCCTTAGCTAAGACATCAGCACTCTATTGCCTGCAATGCCACAGTGAGATGGAATCCACTGCAAGTGAATTTTTGCCTTTTCTGAAAGCTGAGCAAGTTCTCTTTGTAGTTTTTGTACTGTGCTGTCAGTGGATTTAGCCTCCAGGGCTTGTATAGCTGACAATGAGTCTGTAAGAAATACCATCTTGCTTGCAGCTTTCATGTGCTGTGCTGCCATCAGAAGGGCTATGAGTTCTGCTTTGTAGTTTGAACATATTCTTCCAGTAGGAGCCGCTAGAGACACAGTGGTAGCATCTGGGTGCCTAATGTACACTCCTGCTCCACCATTCATGGTTGCCTCCATTGCCGATCCATCTGTGTAAATTCTTATCCAGCTGTCTTCTTGAAACATGTAATGGAGATGTTCCATTGTAATTGCTTTTTTCACTAGATTAGGCTCCGCATCTTTGCTTAATAATTTAGGGATGGAGGTTGAGAAGTTTAGTGGTACTGAGTCTGGTTCCCAGTGATCAAAAAGCAATCTTCAGGGTATGGAATTATGATTTAGTAGTTCCAAGTATGACTTTCCTATTTCTTTTGCTTTGTGGTTTAGACTTGTGCGCTTTAGTCTGTTCTTTGTTCTAGCCGCCATTTTTTCATGCAGTGGATGGTGAGGCATTCTTTGATCCTTTCAGTCTGTAGAATCACTTTTCTCCTTCTTCTGTCTTCCAAGGGCTGGATGTTGGCTGCCTTTTCCATTTCTACAATTGGTGTAGATTTCATGGCTCCCAAAATAGTACGCAGACACCTGTTTTGTGTTTTTCCAGTATCGATTTGTTTGAATGGGCTGCTGATATCCATGTCGATGATGCATATTCGAGGGTCGGTCCAACTGCACCAGTGTACACCTGACTCAGGATTCGAATATCAGCTCCCAGGTAGTTCCAGCCAGCTTCCGCATCACACTTTGTTTCCTCACAGCCTTTCTGTTTGTTTCCATTATGTGATGTTTCCATGTCAGACGACTGTCAAGTTTAACTCCCAAAAAGGTTGGAGTATGGGAACGGGGAACGATATCATCGCTAAATTTCAGTCTGAAGTGTTCTTCCTTTGTTGACAATGAGAAAAGCGTTGCTATAGTTTTGCTCCGGTTTATTTCTAGACCCCATTTACTTGCCCACATTATGACGCTGTTCAGGCTGGCCTGGAGTTTAAAGATGGCAGGACCCAGAAACTCGGAGGTGTACCAAACAGCTAGATCATCAGCATGGAGAGAGTGTGATACATGTCTGGGCAGAGTTTGTGGCAGATCATTAATATATACCAGGAAAAGCAATGGGACAGTACGCTTCTGTGGGACTCTGCTCTTAATTTGAATCTGGGACTGTGCACTCCATCCAATTTACAGATGCTTGTCTATGGGTAAGAAAGTCTTTATCCAATAGTACATTCTACCCCGTATTCCACTGCGTAAGAGCTGAGTAGCAAACCATCTTTCCAGACTTTGTCGAAGGCCTTAGACATGTCGAAGAACACTGTGAGGGTTTTCTCTTTCTTGGAAGCCATTTTCTATGTCCTAGCGAGGTATGCCACTTGGTCATCAGTGGTTCTATGCTGCCTGTAGCCTGTCTGGGCTGGATCCAGTTTATGGTTGGATTCTAAAACCACTGGAGTCTAGTGGTTATCACTCTCTCCAGCAGTTTTGCAGTGCAACTTAGCAAACTTATAGGTCTGTAGCTCATGGATCCTTTTTGTCTTTTCCACTTTTGAAAATTGGGTGGATTGTGGCATTTTTCCAGATGTCTGGGACTCTTCCCTGTCTCCAACTATTGTTAAAAATCTGGAGTAGAAGACTCTGTGCTATTGGGCCTATTTGTTTGAGCATGTCGTTGATACTCCATCTGGTCCCGGGGCCTTTTTACGATTGAGCTTTTCAGTGCTCTCTGCAGCTCAGTCAGTGTGATGTCTACCTCCATACAGGGTTCACTTGTTGCTTTTTTGAATGTAGCATTTATCTCACTTCTGACTTCTTTCCCTTTGCTCCTGACTTATTGAGCATGAGCTTTTTTGCTTGTAACACTGGGCCATCAGGGTGGCTGCTCGCTTCTCCAGAGAAGTTGTTCTCTTGCTGGAGAACTGTTTTCCCTCTAGATGGGTTGTCATCGCTCAGGGCTTTTGTAAGTCTCCACAACTTTTGAGTATCTTTTTCCATGTTCAAAGAGGCTGTCTTTTCTTTCCAGGATTTTCTACACTGCTGGTTTCTTCTAACATAAAGGGCCCTTGTCATTGTGTTGCATTACATTTTTGTCCGTTGGTGCGAGTTCCATTGTATTTCTGGCACTGCAGCGAGCCATGGAGAACTTCCATCTCTGGTGTCCAATATGGCTTGTAGTTTTTTCTCCTCCCTCTGGGTATAGCCTTTTTGCAGCATCTAAAATGGCTTTATTGAATGAACGTGCATCTCTGTCCACTTTTCCTGATTGATTAATTTCTTTACAGTACTTGTCTGCTAGTTCTTGGAATAGCTTCCAGTCTGCCTTTTTGTAATTCCAACTAAGGGCAGAGTTTGTAAGTTCCTCCTTGTTAATGTTATTTATGAGGAGTTTCACTGGTCTATGGTCACTACCTCCAATCTGGTCGCAGACTTGCCTTCGGTTATCCTGTGAATGTCGCCTGTAGCAAAAGCCAGATCTGGGGTGCTTGTTGTGCGCCACCGTCGTGAGTAATATGTGTGAGGATCATCTGGGTGGTTGAGAATGGTGAGACTGTTGGTGATCAGCCATTCTTCAAGGCTTCACTCGAGGATCTAGCGTGTCATAGCCCCAGCTTGGTGAGTGGCTGTTGAAGTCTCCTACTATAAGCAAGTTGTCATCTTGAACTTTGATAGCTTCCAGCTCAGTTTGAATGGAGGGTGGTGAGTATATATTGTATAGTGTCATCTTAGTGTTGTTGATAAGGAGTTGAACAGCTATGAATTCTGTGCTCATCTGATTGGACCTGTGAAGTTCAACTGCCGGGATGGAATTACGAACTAGTGTTACTACTCCACCCTTATGTCTATTTTCTCTATTATAGAAGGTTTCAAATCCTCTAATGCTGAATCTATTTCCGGATTAAGGTGCGCTCTTGGATACAGCAGATGTCAATCTTTTCTGCTCGCAGACGTTCCTCTAGCTCTCGTTTTTGTTGGTTACCCTTCTGCATTCCATTGCATAATTGTGAGGGGTGAAAGTTTGTCCTTGCTGCCAGTAGTAATATCCTGTCCTCCCCTGGCTTTGCAAGAATCAACAGGGCCGCCAGTAGCTAAGGGTGGACCCTTCGAGGCAGGGGGTCCGGTCCCACCACCACCTGGCTGTTTTCCATGGTGGTGGCACCACAGTTATATAAATATTTGCGCATGGCCATTTGAGTTGTTCGTATGTGTCGATTCCTCCCCGCCAATAATGGCTGACACATTCTGTTTCTGAGGACATCTTTTTTTTTGAGGTTGTTCTCTAGACAGTTGCAGTTCCCTGCTGACGAGATCTGTCTTCCCCGGTTTGTCTGGAGTCGTCCTACTCTAGATGACTTCAGCCTTCTGTTGCCGGGCTCACCAACCCAGGCTTTTTGCAGGGTGTGCTCCCTGGACACTGTAGTTTAAACCCTTATGCTTAAGGGAAAGTGTCATAGAAGTAGAAGACAAGACAAGAAAAGGATGTCCTCTCAAGAGAGAGAGGACAAGTGCTATTTGTCCCAAAGCTGGGGGATGGGTTGGTTGCAGCCAGAGCATTTACCACTCGCCGGTGGGTTCTGTACTGTCACCTTATGAGGCCCCATCCTGCTCCTCGCTTTGTCTGGCCTTTCACCTTCAGTCTGTTTGGCTTGGTTAGACCTGCCAGGAGTTAGACTCCCGCTGACATAGCCTGAAGGATCCTAAAGGCACACAAACCCTCCAACCACGATAAGGTAGGCTAATATGGAGGGAAATCTGGGTATGAAAAAGCTCCAAAACACATCCTATGTGCTACATAGAAAGAGTTTGTTTAACTCATACTGCCTTGTGTTCATAACAGAAAACCATGACATATATGTATCTGTCGTACTATAAAGTCTATAAAAAACATATAAAAACAATGAAAACAATGTTAATAGATTCTAGTCATACTCACAGCAATGTTAATAATTCCTAGAATTGGTTCTGGTATTCTACCAGCTCTTCTCAGAATTAAATCTAAAGATCCACCATCCTAAAAAAATTAGAAACAATAAATCTTAAATCAAAGATTAACAAACATGAAGTCTTCTCATCGGTGTTCTTTTTCTTCGAACGCCCTACCGACCACTTGTTAGCCCCTCTTTGTGACTTGTATGTGATCCAAACCCAAGAGTGATTGTAGCTGCCATTTATGCAGCTATAACTAGGCCAGCACATCTGATTTCTGCTATGCTTTTTATTTACTAGGTAGCTTTCCTAGGCCCCTACCTCAGTTGCCTCTTATGACATGCCTTGTAGGTTGCAGTGTTACTATTCTTGTTCCCTTGCACACTCTGGCAACACATGGACGACTGTTGTTCAGTATCTAGAAAATGAATCTGGTTCTCTGGGTGTATGTTGCTGTGTTTCTTAGTTCATCAAGGGTTACAAACAGCTTAAATAGATGTTTATCTCTGTAGGCCAGTGTTCTTTCCACAGTTGATTCACCAGGTGGCAATCATGCAGGATGTGTTCTGCTGTCTGTCCACATGCGGATGATGAAACCAGTCTTAGTCTGTGTGGGTGTCTTATTCAGTCTACTGTATCCAGTTCTGAGCTCAAATAATAGCACCTGTCTTGCTCTATCTAGATAGTGGTAACTGCCTCTTTGCTGGTCTTATTTTCTAATGGCATTGATGAGTTTTTCTTTTCCTGGAAAGCATTGATTATTTTGTTCCTGTGTTGCTCCTCCTTTGTTAATTTGTCTGCTCTTTCATTTCCTGGTATGCCACAATGGAAAGAACAAGAATTACAATATTTTTCATACTCTGAGGATACTAGAATGTCCCAAGACATGTATTGCAGATTGTTGCAGTCAGGTGTGAGATCTGGCAGCCACCCCTACTTCGCTATAAATATGTGAGCATGAAGGATATACATGGTACAGACATTGAAGTTGATTTATAAAAGTAGAAGGTTATCGATCGCAGTACATAAAGAAATATCACGACTGGAATTAGGAAAAATTTATTACATAGAGGTTAAGAGGTGAATGAAGAGATATATCAGGGCATGAGGTGGTAACAATTTTGGTGAAATCCCATGCAAACAATTGTGGAAGACTTTTCCTGTCACAAATTGGTCTTGTTAGTCACATGTAACACTGTCATTAATTGTATTGTTTTTTTCCTGCTTCTTCTACTTCTTGTGTTTGCCTGCTATGAATTCAGGCGTAGTCAGGGCACCTCGTATAGCACTTCTGACTGATTTTTGCGTGAAGGCCTACTTTCCTTATTTCCAAACAGACGTGCATTCTTCGACTTTTACTTCTTTAGAACAGACTAAGGGATGCATGTGTTTCAATATTTGATGGTGTGCTCCATTTGTTGTGTTGCAGGGAGCACATTTTCAGAGAAGATGGCTCTGTGTTTAGGAACCATTATGGTAATCTTGCAAAGATAACTATCAGATATAATTTCTACTAAAAAGTAGATAAACCCATAGATGCAAGTAATGTCTGTCATTAATAACCGTGGTAGTAATCCACAAATCTGGAACATCTTCCCAGAGTTAATGGCTCAGTGTCTGAATACTGCAGTAAACACCCCCAGATCCCATCTGATTAAGAGCCTCACATCTTGGCCTTGCCCGATATGCTCATATTCTTTGAAGTCTACTAGGTATGAAAATACTAGACTCTAGAAACACCTCTCCAGCACTTCATGTTTCAACTCCCAACAGAGCACAGGTCTTCAGCAAACTTCTTCTAGCTCTTCCTCTCTCTTGCCATCCCATCCAATTCTTTCCATGTTTTATCTATCCTTTTAATAACAGCCTCCAGCTCTCTTCTCCAGGTCTGTCTAGGCCTTCCCTACTCCTCTTTTCCTGCAGGTTCCAAAACAGTGCTGTCTTAAAATGCTTCCAGTCGGTCTTCTCAATGTATGTCCTATCCATCGCCAGCATCTCTTCCTGAACTCTTTCTCCACTGGTATCTGCTTTGTTCTCTTTTGAGTTCCTCGCGAATCTTATCATACCATCTCAGCCCCTCTATTCACGAAACGCTCATTTACAAGGTCTGCATTTTTCGATGGCCTTTGTTGTCTTCCATGTTTCCAGCTAGAACAGCACTTTCACATTTGATTGAAATATTCTCAGCTTCGTGTTTGGGGTCAAGGATGATGCAACATGCGCCAGGTTAGGGGATGGGCGCTAATCAATACCCTGCCCCTACCTCCACGAGGACCCTGGTAACAGACTCGGGTTTCCCGGGTCGGGCAAAGGGGGGGGCGAATCGGGAAAACTACTGGTAGCAGTAGCAGTGCGAGCACTAAAATAAATGCAGGTCCCAACACTAACAAAATGCACGATCTCCTGGTCGTTGTCCGTAAAACGTTTCAAGTTTAAGAAACATACGAATACAGCAGAGACGAGGCATCAGCGAACGAATGCAAACTTCCCCAAAGTAAAACATGACCGATCAGGATGAAAGGGATGAGAGGTGCATCCAACAAAGAGATGTGGACCCAGAGGGGAAAACTTGACCCTGCGATGCTCCTCTTAACCTCTTCTCTGGAGTCCGAATATGTTGGAGTCGGCGGGAGCTGCACGGGTCCACATAGGCACGTTTTTAAGACCCGGGGTTGGACAACCCAGGCAAATGTGAGCACGCAAAACTGACGGTGACGATAAGGCAAGCACCGGGGCAGAGCAGATGAAGCGGACGATGCACGGGTGGACCCCACACGGGGCGAAACCTGGGCCCCCAAACATAGGGCTCGTACCCCAGGCGGGCAGCCCAGGCAAATGTGAGCACGGTTGGAATTGACAGAAATGGTGAGGTAGGCACCAGGGCAGCGCAAGCAAGCATGCTGACGATGCACGGGTGGGCCCACAGGCGGGAAGAAAAGCATGACATGGCAAGAGAGGGTGTGCGGACCACCCGAATGTGCAGAAAAACTGAAAAGCCCAGCAGAGGTGAAGCCGTGGTTTCCCTCACGCAGGGAACTACTGTGCCTTGTGGGTTTGATTGGGGGAAACAAATGCTGGGGCTAAACCGTACAAAACAAGACGGCTGAAAACCAAGGTTTTCCATAATACGACCGGTTCAGGCAGAGGGCGCTATAAGCCCGGGAGGTCGCTGCCCTAGAAGAAAATAGCAACCTGCTGTCTTGCAGGTTTGTTGGGGATAGAAAAGGGGCTAATGGAGAGCGAACCCAGTAAACGTTGGTTGAAATCGAACACACCACCAAAGGGTAAGCACCTGAGCTCCAATAGGTAGTGAAGGTTGTGCACGTAATCCTTTATTGATATTTGGTCGCTTATATATCACATAGAATGAAAAAAAGGGCTTAAGAACGAAGCGAGAGAGAAATATATCACAGCAAGAATAATCAACATGGCAGAAAAGAACGATCAAGAAGAAGAAGTCTGCAAATATAGAAAGGCTTTAAACCCAAAACCAATTTTCATAGGGTTACATTTTGGCAATACAGACATAATTACATAGACACTAACTTTATATTTAATGAAAAAAAGACAATAGCAAATATCAAGAACCAAAATATGTCACTTACCATATACTCCATGCAAATACTAATTTCTCCATCACTGTAAAAAGCACCATAATATCCAACTATGTATGGAGAGTTACATTCATGTAACACTTTCAACTCCCGAATGATCTGGTTTCATCTTGGTTTGATCTCAAGTGTATCAGCTGCAGAAACAAACAATAGAACATTAAATATGTACCATTTATATTTCTTCTTATTTTTACCTGTAGGTTATTTATTTTTTATTTTTTTGCTTATTGACACTGTTGACGTTGCTGCATCTATTGTCTAACCATATTTTTCTGCTTACCCTAAATGTGGTAGATGACATACAAAATCAAATAACTTCACTTTTGTGAAACATTGATTATTTTTCTATCATCTATTGTTACAATAAAGATGACAATAGGAACAGTCATTTCTTTAGAAATAGGATCATGTACACAATTATAATAAATTTTCATTCAATTACACATTTTTATAGGAAATTGATTGAGAAGACAGTGTGACAGAACTCGCTAGACGTTCCCAAGTCAATGTTGAAAAAGATGAGGGATTCAAGAACCTGAGTGTTTTTGCACTTAGGATGCAGGGACAACAAAGAATCAATTCATATATTGATTGCTGCATGTCGCCTGGCAGCCGGGACCCGAAGAGAAGCAAATTATAGTACCACTGCAACTTACAATGCATGTCAAGAGGCGACAGATATAGGACCTGGGGAAGCTACCCAGTAAATAAAAAGCATGGGCAGAAATTGGATGTGCTGGCCTACTTGTAGGCGAATAACTGGCACAATGTAAATAGCTTAGGCTCAGATCACACACAAATCACACAGAGTGGGGGACAAGTGGTCGATTCGGAGCTCAAAGAAGATTGCTGTCTGAAAGCAGCTCCTCCATTATGTAAATGTTTAACAGGAAAAATCATATGTTTGCTGTAGAAACCTGATTACATGAAATAAAGAGAAAAACCTAATAGATCTTAGTGTTTTCTTTGGATGGCCGCTACATCCCAGGGTAGAAGAAGAGCTACACAAGACAGACTGAGACAGAATCAAACATCAAAATAGCAGCAGACATCCAAATGTTTAAACTATATCAGGAGATGATTCTAGGCACACTCCATACTGACTGCACAATTATGTGATCTTAAACTTACCTTACGTGCCATAATGAGGCTCGATGGGTGGTGTAAGACTTTAGTAACAACACCTCCATTGCCAGCCCCTAATTCTCCTAATTTTTCAAAATTTTCCCCCCAGTAATTCCCCAAATTTTTTTGTTTCTGTGTCAAAATCCTCAAGTCTTTTTTCTGTTGATCATCAATGTCTAATTCCTGCAATTTCTGTTGTAATGCCTCCAGGTTTGCCTGAGCTCCATTCTGACGGCTGTGAATATGTTACAAAATAATGTTTAAAGTTTAAATTACCCTAAAAATCTAAAATTATAATAGCATTGTCTAATAAATTTGGTTTACTAATTGTAAGTTTGATATTTGGCCACTTTTAATCCAATAAATTCACTACTATATATTATTATGTTTTAAAAAATGATGACAAAAGATTGACACTTTCATCGGATGGACAAGTGTAATAGAAAGTAGATGTGTGAAAGGGAACATTATAATAGTAAATACAACTGGAAATTAAATGAGAAAGTGGATAGATAGAATACATCTAGTAAATTAGCTAACTAGACATGTGCTTGATTGAGCCAAAAGAGGAGAATGTGGAGGACAAAAATAAAAAGGGAAAGAACAATATAAGAAACTACACCTCAAGCAGACAGCATAAATTGGGGGAAAGTGAAACAATTGCAGCACTATGTTCCAAGAGGGCAAAAAGGTTACAGTTTATGAGTCAAATTACTTTTTGCTTTTTAAAGTGTGCACTGTGCACATTGTATGGTTTCATTTCACGGGCTATATCATGCTTACAAGCATAGATTTGTTTTAAGTCTGTGTCATGATTTATCAAATACACACAGCAAATTAAGTAAACATTTTGTTTGATCCCAATACTAATAGCATTACAGTAATCTTATTTGGGGTCTATACAATTAAACATACTTCTATTGACACATATATCTTTTAACTTATCAGCTTGTTATCTGGTATGTAAAGGACTAAGCCCGGGTTGGGTAACTTTCCAAGATTATATTTATTAAAAATGTGTAACCTGTTGATTTTTCTTTCTTTTTCTACTGTGCATTTAGACATAGTAATAGCACTCTAACACTGAGGCGCGGGGAAGGCTTGCTTTCCCCAACATTTCCCTTTAATCACTAGCCAAGCGAGTCTTTCTCTGACTTTATAGAGTTTAGTCTGCCGATAAAACATGACATGAACTTACTAGTCAGCAAGCCATCAATGTAATGCACGCATGAAACTGATTCTACGTGGGCACGGGCCAGTGGAGATCTGGCAACACGGAAATATGGGAATTTCTTTAGACTCAGAAATAGAAGATTTTAACACTGCATAGCACAGGATAATTAGAAGTTTGTATGATGGTTCGTGTGCATCCGCACTGACATTACAAATATAACTGGTTTTGTTTAAACAGTGAGTAAAGCAAGATTGTAATTTACCCCCACTTTTGTTTGGTGGGTTTTTGACTGGGTGATGAGAAATGTTGAGGGCGGCTGGATCGATTTGGTAGAAAATAGTCAACTGGAAAATTTGGGTGTGCAGATGATATTCTTTGTTAAGTAAGCAACCAAGATTTGCAAAGCAAAACAGATAATTGATCATCCATAACATCAAAATTTAGACTAGATATGCTATGAAAAGACAAATATAATGAAGACAGGTATGGCAAGTACTGCAAATATCACCCTGGAATCAAAAATGATAAAAATAACAGAACAGTTCACATATTTGGATTGCAATTTGGACTGCTTAAGATACTAAAAAGAAATTATGCATTAACTGTCAAAGCAACCTCAGCTTTAAAAGTCTAAATACAATATGAAACTCCAAGTTAAGTAGTTTGAAGAAAAAAAATTCCCTTGTGTAACAATTCAAATGATTTGAAAATAGATGTCTGGAAAAATAATGAATATAAAAAGGGAAAGAATTTAGGAGGCATGAAACAGAGACATGTCTGGTCAACCACTAGTAACATCTGTTATAAGAAAGAGAAGATGGAGATATGTTGGGCATACTCTGAGAAATGATCAAAGAATCCCAAAACAGGCAGTGAAGGAGAGGCAAAAGGTTCAAGAAAGAAGGATGTCATGAAAATCCAAACAAACTTTACTGGAAGAGTCTAGAAATACTGACTCAATTTGTAGAAGAGATTAAACGAGTTGTCCAGGATAGAGAAACATGGAGAAATAGTTTGCAGGCCATATTCTTCTCGATCGTTTAGGCCGCTTTATCATTCTATTGTCATATATAACAGCCAGACACCAAGAATGGGTGATGCACAACCTTCGACCTATTGGGGCTTGCTTATCTTTTAGTGGTGGTTCGATTTCAACCAGCGCTATGGGTCGCCTGCTAGGCTTTGCTGCCCCAGCCAAAGCCCACAAGGCAGCAAGCTGCATTTTCTTTAAGGCAGCGACCCATAGACCTGCCCCCCCGGCTGATGAGCATCATCTTCCCAGCTATACCCGTCTTGTTATGAACTGCTTGGTTTGCCTACTGTCCAGTTTTTGGTAGGTTTGTTCTCTAGACTTTGATTGTCCCAATCAAACTACAAGGCAGCAGTAGTTCCTGCGAGTGGAAACGCACACTGGCCCCACCATGCTGGGTTTTTCCATTGTTCTGCACATTTGGCTGGCCCGCACACCCTCTCGCCTGCCATACCTGCCGCACCTTCCTTGCATGCCGTGCTCGTCTGCCCACCGATGGGCCCACTCTTGCATCGCCCGCATGTGTGCCTTCCGTGCCTACCTTGCATGTCATGCCATGCTCCCCCACCCATCGGTGGGCCCACTCTGACGCCAGCGTCGGCTCACTTTGCATGGTGCCTGTTTTATCGCCACCATCAGTCTTCGCCGTGCTCACGTGTGCCGGGGCTGACCGATTCTGGGGCCCATAATCGTGCCCCCATCCCGTGATAGTGGCCCGATTTTCCCGCTATGTGGCCATCTGCAGCTCAACTCTACCCCAGCATACTCATCGGCTCAGAGAGAGGGCTCAAGAGCAGCATGCAGGGCCAAGAGCGAGCAGGGCGGCTCCGAGTTTCGCCCACAGGGGTCAACATCTCTTTGATGGCTAATAATTGTCCCCTCATCCCTGAGATAGGGGCCCGAGTTCGCTCTGTGGGCCCTCTCTGCAGCTCAACTCGACTCCCAGCTTACTCATCGGTTCAAGAGAGAGGGCTCAAGAGAGAGCATGCACAGGCTTCCAGTTTCGCCCACGCGGTTCCACTTTATCCTTCCAGCTTTCCCATCGGCGGGAGGGGGAGCATTAATAGTCACTTGGGAGTTCGCCCCTCTGTGCTGCAAGCGGATCCCATCTAGCGTGACTACCTTGAATCTCTACTTGCCCCAGAGTAGCTCTCCCAGGGCACCTGCCCTCTTAGCCAGACCGAACTACCGCCCGTTACCAGGTCACCACGTGGGGGTGAGGGCAGGGATTAGCACCAGCTTACTAATCCTGGTGCGCCGTTGTTTTCTTGCACCCTTGACCCCGCAGGCCATATGTAACTTATAACAGTAGGGAGAATATAATAATAGCCACAGGAAAGTTCTCAAACAATTTCAGCCCTCCACATTAGTCTACTTCAGTGTGTTTAGAGGATTTGTGTGTCTTAGTGATCCTTTAGGCAGAACTCCTGGCAGGTCTAACCCAAATTGAATGTGAAAGACCAGAAAAAAATGGCGGAGCAGGATGAGACCCCCATAAGGTGACAGCACAGAGCCTTCTTCTTCTTTGCGTCCGTCTTACACCAATTTTAATCATTCTTTGTAATATGTTTGATCTTTGCCAAGAACGTGTATACGTTTGGGACAGAGCCCCATCGTGAGTCAGAATTCTGACTGAACAAACCCATCACCCTGCTATAGGGTAAATAGCAGTCCTCTCTCATGGAAGACATCCTTTTTTTTGTCTCCACTTCTATTTATTTTGCAGGCAACTTGTGGTTGGTTTGTGTTCTGCTTTCACTCTAGTTCTAATCAAACTTACAAAAAATTTGGAGTCAATGAAGGAAGAAGAAATCACATGAAGGAATTATCAGTTACTTAATCATGAAAGTTTTCCTAATGGACACTAGCGATCCAGAATATGTCTTATACAGCGGGACAAATGTTATTTTGTATTCATTAATTAGAACAGCATGCAATGAGACAAAATGGATGGAATGGATA